>JANHFJ010005930.1:23504-38638 GCA_032468195.1 Cerberus rynchops
GCTCTTACTGAAATAAATTTCCAAATATTTTGCTTTCATGGCTCTCTGAGTCAAAAAGGTTCCCGACCCCTGCCTTACATATTAGGACAATCAAACATGATTTTTTTTCATAGTGTCAATAATTTCTCTGGAAAAAGAAAAAGGATGTTTAGTAGTGATCAAAAAATTTGGAAAACCCAAAACTAACCCTTTATTTCTAGAAGAATTGCCATATTAACCAGTTGGTCTTGTTTTTCTCAGATTTTGGGCATTCCACCAATGTCTAAACGCCAAAGGTACACTGAGCGCTGTTTCCTTCCCACCGAGGTGGTCCCTATTTTTCTACTTGCATTTTTACATGCTTTCGAACTGCCAGGTTGGCAGAAGCTGAGGTTAGTAATGGGAACTCACTCCATTATGCAACACTAGGGATTTGAACCACCGAACTGCTGACCATTCTGATCGACAAGTTCAGCATCTTAGCCACTATTAGAGGGAGTAACCATCTCCAATTATTGTGTTTAGTCTGGCTCTTCTTTCCTTCTTTTATGAACTGTTTATCATGGGTAACATTCCCAATGTCATAATTCATAACATCATTGGGGTATGTAATCCCTTCATTAGTTGAAAGTAATAATTCTTGAAGGGGTTTACATTACTAAAAGGCCTGTTTCTTTTTTGCCATCTTGTAGCTATTCAGGTTTTTGTAGCCCTGGGATTGCTGAAGTGAAGTTTACTATAATTACATTTTTTCTATATCTTGTTTCTATAGTGGCAAGAGAGTTTTGAAGATGACAAAACTCTGCCCAGTTAAAGGTCAGATAGACATTGATAGAATGCCCAGAATCTGAGAAAAACAAGACCAACTGGTTAATATGGCAATTCTTCTAGAAATAAAGGGTTAGTCTTAGATTTTCCAAATTGTGGTACCACTACTAAAAATCCTTTCTCTTTCCAGAGAAATTATTGACACTATGAAAAAAGACCGCCTTTTGATTGTCCTAATATGTAAGGGATGGGTGTGAGGGTGTTCTGGATGCAGCATTTGTCACTCCATAGATTGTCAGGACTTGGTTGATCTGACTACTTAGGCTTCACTGTCCTCCCTTATTGCTCCATGTATATCTCTCGTGAAGTTGTGTACATGGTAGAAGAGAACAATAATCTCAGATAGGAGTGTACTACTCTTCAATCAAGGGTATGCATATAATTGCATTATCCTAACTGTGGGCTGAATTGGGAATGGGTATTTTGTATTATCATTGTTCATAAGTGAGTAGGAACCAATAAAAGACAATTGGAAAAATTCCTATCTGTAGATCAGTGTTTTTCAGTCTTGGCAGGTTTAAGATGGGTGAACTTCATGCTGCCTTGGGAATTCTGCAGTGATTTTCCATTCCTGTTTTATTTAAAGTTTGGTGCAATTAAATTAATCAGTTGTGGTTTCCTTAACAAATAGTGATTAAAGCGATATGAACCATTACTGGACTTTTTGTGAGAAACTGAAATTAAAAGTTGATCTGGGCTTTGATGATTAGATATAGGATTATGGAAATAATGTAGACAAAGGTTAATCTTAGGGTAAGAGTTTGATATATTTTGTACTTATACTGTATCTGTACCAAAGAAAGTTAGAAGTCATTCTTTTCTGGTTTTCCTTCTTTTTCTCTTTCTTTCTTACACTTTCACTCTTTTTCTTTCCTGAACCTTTTCTTTTTTCAAATGTTTTTTGTTTGTTTATCCTTTAGCTTTTTATTTTTTTGATGTATGAAGGATCAAATACACAACCATTATAATTCTACATCCCTTATTTACCGAAAACATATCAAAATTTAGAATGAAATCCACTGGGAGCCATTTCATATAAGGCAGGCTCCGAGTCCCTCTAAGCAAAAAGTGTTTATGGACAGAAGAGAATATTTGTAGCTCAGGGTTGAACTGTGGGGTCCTTGGTGCTCTCTGAGCATGATGGTTTTCTTGCAGATGTTTCATTACCAAACTAGATAACATCATCAGTACTAGAAGGGAGTAGAAATTGCTCTTATTTTCATATACTAGTGGCTTACCCTGTCAGTGTTGATTAGTTGCTTCACAAACAGTGTTTTGATTATTGTTAGGTCTCTACAGCCTCTGGCAGAGAAGGGCTATTCTGCACCCCTCCCTCAATTGTTCTTTAAAATACAGAGTTTCCCAGCATTCCTTTAGGAACCTCCAAAATGCAAACTGTGGTTACTCATCCTGAAATGAATCCTCTTTACCCGGAGCTTCAAAATTTGCTGTTTGCTGAGAAGATGTGTGGCTAAAAGTCAGTCTACATTTAGTATACATCTGACTTTGGGGATATTTCTTCATAACCAAACCAAAGTGTATTTTCTGTGTAGTTCACACACGCCTTGCTCACTGGATCTGGATGTCACAAAGCAAAGCCCACATTTTTTAATTAACCGCTGCATCCTTTTTTGACTAGCAGAGTGTTGCAGCAGGCTGGGTGCTGTCACACCCCCTGATCACACTTTATGGCAGAGAACTAGTTGTTAAATTATTTGAATCCTACCACTGGAACAGTCAGATAAGAGACAGCATAGCCCATAGCTGCACAGTGGGAAGAGGAAGAGGCTCAGGAAGGAACTTCCTTAAGGTGAGGGAGGGAGAACTGTACTTTCACACTTAAAGGATTCTGTTAATACAGTTTTACAATAAAGTAGAAATAGCTTATTTTTCTTGTTGGGTCTTCCTGGTAAGGCTGACATTGTGACTTCTGACTTCCTGCTGGCTTCCCCATTGTCTTCGCTTGTGGGAAATCAGCAGGGAATGTTGGAAATTGTGCTCATGTGACCAGTGGGACACTGCAACAGCCAGAATTCTGAGGACCCATCCTAGGTCTCCCTAATTCAATGTCGATGTAACTTTGGATAGTCACTGAATGAATAGTCATGAGCTTAATTGCCTGTAAATGTTACAACTAAAGACAGATACTAATGATCTACATAGCTACTAATGTCTCATACCTGTGGGAGGATGTCAGAACAGACAAGATGGTGATTATAATATGATTAAGGCCCTACGAGTTTATATCTGATTCAGTGTCATGCATATGGGTCTATCATGCTACAACTATCATCATGCCTGTTTTCCCTCCCTGTGGGTGTTAATGGATAATGTTCTAGCTTTTTATATAATAAAATGGCATCCATTCAGTATCTTAGTAATTTGCTTCATATGTACTACATTAGATAAATTAGTATTTTTACCAGTTGAAGTTGAGATGCAAACCTAGGAATAACTCAGAAAAATCCTGATTTAATTTCATATGTCATAAAAGGTTTTTATTTTATTTAGGCAAGTATTTAAAATATTCTATTTCTGAAAATTGATTTTTGTAGCTACTATTGCTTTAGGTCAATATTTATTTTTTTAAAAAGATGTATACTGTTTTGAATAAAAATAATGATGGTAAAGCAGTAAAAATTCTGATAAACATGCAGCATTTTCACACATATTTCTTTACCTGCAATATTTTAAAGATGCATCAGAAAGCTCACTTCCATTTGATGATGGCTCTGAACGATGTTCAAAATCAGACACCAGAAATAGTGATAAACTTGCATTAACATAGCCAACCATACACCTAGAAAGAAAGAATGATTTTACTCAGAAGTCAGCCTTCTTACACCAGATTCTGTAATAAGTACTCACAAAAACTCAGGTCTACATTATTTAGATCATTTGCTAACAATGAACATCTAGGAAGAGCTGTTGGGTTTAATTATGGATGGACAAAAATAATACAGAAGTTATCTGTCAAACTTCAGATCATTTACAATTAGGGAAATACCAGTAAACATCTCTTCCAAAGCATTAGTCAGGTTATTTGTATGTTGAGATAAATATATACTGAGAATTTTATTATCTGGAAAAAACACAAAATTGTTCAGTTTTTTAAGGGCTTGGGTTTTTTTTTTGTTTCATAACTTCAAGATAAAAATATTGATTCTCAATTCAAATATTTGTTCTGCAATCATGTTATATAAATAATTTAAAAGGAAATCTCAGTCAATGGAGAACGACACGTGGGATTCTAGTTAGCAATGCAATAAATGAATAATACTCTTTATTTTGGTCACTGACAAATTTTTAGTTAATTTATTTTTAATACTGAACCAAAGGGCTATAAGGAAATTTTTTCACAAGTGGAATGAAGAACAAACTTAACAAAATTAAAATTACAGAATATTCACTGGGCTCAATGGAATCTTAATCAAGGCTAATTTAGATGATATTATTTTCAGTTGAAATGAATGGGATGAAGTGAATAGGATGCACAGAATGCAGTATGGATCCAACCATTTTTATGTTGTTATATTCTTCCTAAAAATACTTTTTATTTTCAAATTATCATAATAGATTTTAGTTAAATATTTATTTGTGAATATGCTAAATATATACTTCTCTCATGCTGATTTTTTTTTTTTTTGTATTTTCAACTTCAATTGGCTTGACACAGATACGAAATTTTTAAACTTGAAATCAGTTTACTAATCCTAGGAAAAAAATAACATGTAATAATAAAATGTCATTAAAGACAAATGACAATATTGTAGAATTGCCTTGTCTTAGAATTATCTTCATTTGACCTCAGATATAGCATCATTAAGCTACATGAGACTTAATTACTTCCAAGATTTTTTTAAAATATTGCCATTCCACCCCTAGTAAAGCCCCTTTCTCCACTGATCCAATTTGTGTCATTGGATGATACAAACAACCCAAGCTCTGGAGAGCCCATCATAGGAAGAGGGACACTTTGAAAAAGCCTCTGGATATGGCAATCTTTTGCCAGTGATCGGTTGATAGCTACAATGGAATGGAGTTCAAATACTTACAATGTGATGGATTAAATAAATAACTTCATTGACTTTCTTATAAAATGTGTTGTTTAATCCGCTACTTCCAGTTCTCACTGCTGTCTCAATACTAGCAGTTTAAAATGAAAAACTTCATATAATGCAGCTTCAAAATGTTTTTCCTCAGAAAAAGCAATGCAACTATACATTGCTAGAAAGGATAATCAATAGTTCAGCTCCTCATTCAGCTTTACAGGAAAAAAATTTATAGAAATCAAAGCAAGACAATATAGGCTTTTTCTCCTGTCTGTAATTAAGTGCCAAATTCTTGACTCATTAATGAGGAGAAATGCATAAATGAAATTGTAAATTTGTGTCTTTTAGCCTTCTATGACAGCTGCAATAACATCCAAATATATCTCATAAGAAAATTCAAATTTCCTAGCTTTCTGCATAGCAGGAATGCAAAATATAATACATCTCTAAATAATTAATGAAACAATTGCTGCCTAGCTTATTCTGATTCAGACATATAGATATGCCATCTATGGTCGTTCAAAAGCCTATAAGTGAAAGGTTTATTTCATAGAAAAGAAATATCAAAATAGAAATAATAGATCTTATTGGTATTATAGAGAAATATACTATTTTATGTGGTGGTGTTATTTGATATTTTAAAAAGTATAATTAACTTTAATATGGCAATCACAATAAAATCAAAGTTATTTGTTCAGTTATTGGCATCACAATACTTGTTATTTCTAAAAGGTTTTGTGGCCTGCTTTCCCATAAATAGCTAATAAAAGCTGATTGTATTGGTGATTTTAGTCTCCTTCAAATTATTTTATATTTTTGTAGTCGAGTCAAACAGCAGAATAATTTGGATGCAAAGAAGAAGCCTAACAATGATATTGCTCTGTAAATAGTTCATTAAAAAATTAATAGTCCTACCTATGGAAAACTAAATGAAGTCTTAGACATGTTGCTATGAGGTTCTAAAACTGAAACTGCAAAAGACATTTGGATTATTTTGTAGCATATCTCTAAACAAATTACTTTTGCCCAGCCTCTCCTTGACCTGCACATGGTCCATATTTGTAAGCATAAACAAGCCGTGGGATGAAATCTGAAGTCACAGCAATAACAAATGCATTTGTGATGACAGAAAGAATTCCAATGCCTTCAAGAATTCCATACCAGATTCCTAACAAAAGAAAAGAATAGGCATGTCAGTTTCAGCTTCTGAAATTATTAGCTAAATTGTAGCATTTATGCACTACTTTAATCAACATTGTTTATGGCCCAGTTCTAGATAAATCTACCAGACCTATGCCCACAAAATGTCAATACCAAAGATTTCTGCATTAGATGTTTTCCAAATGAATTTAAAAAATCAGAATCTGGTAGTAGTTTTTTCCATTGATAAATCTTATACGTTTTAGTTGGAAAAGGTGCTCCCAGATTCCTATTGATGCTTGCTACCATAGACTAAGTTGGTTATTCTCCTATGGTGTCTACAAATGTATTAAAACTAAAAGCTTGCCACCCTGAGTCTGACATCTACAATTCAACAAATCTGGAAACCACCAAAGGAAATCTGATTTACAAGATCCATCTGGTATATCATAATGTTATAACTTTGGACTATAATTATGATCTATAATGATAGCACAACTCTGCTATTTAAGAAGAAGCCTGAAATAGAAAATGTGTTTTGTGAAGTGGACATGTACACATTATCTTGGAAGTTCTAATCTGTTGGACATTCTGGAAGCGCTATGGCTCAGCAGAACTGAAATACAACATTTTATTGTTTTGGGTTTCAGCCCAGGTAAAATCTGGATAAGTTTTTTGTTTGTCCTTCCCATGAGCTGTGCATTGGCCCACCTGTTGATCGTTACAGTATCAATGTCAGGGTTTCACACAATGTCAGCAATGCAATCAGAATTCCAAAGAAATGAAAATCCATAGAATAAGATTTTATTGAACACATTGTTCTGGTACAGTCTGGAGAAATCCTGAATCTAAAATTCCCGGGCTTTTTCCACCCAAGTAAAATTGAAAGTTCCACCCCACTAATTATCACATGTTAATTTCTCACCAATCCCTTCAAAGAAAGTACCAATATTTCACCTAGGACTTCCTATAGCAGGTGTTCACAGCCCAGAGAAACTTTCCCATGAGAACTCTACTAAAAGAATGTAAACTAGATAACAACTCCGTGTCAGTTTCATCCACCCCCACTCCTCCAACCCAGTGGCCTTGCAGAAATAAAGAAAAAATGTGTCAAAGCTAAAAGGCCCCATATAATATGCGAAGCAATGAAAAACCCCAAGTCCAAAATGTCCTTTTAGGCTTGACAATCTTCCTTTATAACAAGGTTTGAAGCCAAGGACATTGATAGCATCTAAGGGGAAGCAGGGACAGAATAGTCTTTGAAAAGCTCAGAGATAGGCAAACTAATTGAATGTGGCATCAAGGGAATGAAATGAATGAATGGGTTCAACCAATTTCCTTACCTTTCCAACACCTTTCTTTGGCCACCTCCACTTTGACACCACTGTATCACCATTTGGCTCCCTTCCTCCCAGTTTTTGCCTGGTACACACTATCTATTCCAGACATGGACTAAATACTTGTTTTGGTTTGGATAGAAATAACTGGAAATTACCCTCATTTTTTGCCTTATTTTATATATCACTACAATTCAGAGACTTGTATTGGAGAATTGGAAAATCCAAGGGCCGAGATAGCAAGCTTATTAAAAATGGTCTCTTCAAAGTATGAAATACCACATAGTATTAGCTACCTGATACTTTATTGGCTTTATTAGTTACCTGATACTTAATTTGTTTTTGATTTTTTTCTGATGAGAAAATGAGCAAATAGAATTGTCTCAGAAATAAGCCATTCATTAAACACTATTTCTGGAAATTGTGGGGAGGATATATGTATATGTCAATAGTTTATATTGTTAAAGAAAGGCTTTGTACGAGTAATGAAATGGCACATTTGGAATATGTGCTATTTATTGTCCAAGTAATCACTAGCAGTTGATCTTGGCTGAACTTGAAACAAAGCCAAGTAAGATTGGACCCTGTCACTTCTTGAATGAGACAGGATCTGATAGATTAGTCTGAAAAACATCCCAGAAGAAGACTAGATGATCTTAGATTACAAATTTCAACTTCAATTTGCGATTGCACCAACACTTTACACCCATTAAAAATTATGTTTACCAATATCTTTTGCTTTGGAAGCTAATGGCCGTCTCCACTGGGTGACAAATTTATATGCATCAAGGCGTATTTCAATGATATTGTTCAATAAAGCCAGAAGTGGAGCAAGTGGAAAAGCTGCTACAAATATGGTTGTGAATCCAAACTGGAGGACTGAGAAGGAAAATGAAAGAAGGAATGTCATATTTAGCCACGTATATTTTATACATACTGTGTTTGATCAAAGACCAGTAAAAGTGTACAGTAAAAACTAAATTCAGAATAAGGGATGAATACAAAGCTTACAATTTCTATATAGAAATAAACATCTCTTTAGCAACCCACAATATTAAATACTAACAATGGCAGATTGGCAGATTCATAAGAGTAGATATTCTTTCTGTAGGAATCATCCAAGAATAAACAGTACACCCAAAGATTTGCAGACTACATTGCTGCTTAAAATGGCAAGGTACAAATCAAAATATACAATGCTTTATCATCTTCAAAATAATTAAAAGAATCTAAGCGTCTACATTAAATCAGTTTCTTCTTTCAATATCTCCTTTTATCAATGCTATAGTTTGAAATTCTAGAAGGCATAGTATCTACTCTTAGAGTCAACATGCCTGGTTAACCTAATTTCATTTATACTTAGTTCTATGATACCTTATCATAATGCCATAAGAGATGCTTTTCCTGAAAAATGGCTATCTCAAAATAGTTTTACAAACTTACAAGAATGGATGCGACACTGTCCTGGAAGTTTTTATTTAAAAAAAACCACATTATTATATTGGATCATGGGTAATATATAAACAACATCAGAATCAGGCAACAAAGAAAGAATTGTTCATACTCATTTCAAGGTATTCATCAAAGAGTCCATAGGCATTCAAAGGCAGCAAGTTATAGTCTTTTTCCCATTGTGGTAAAGTTGTTTTTTGCTGTGAACCATACTCTTGACGCAGTCTTCGTCTGGTCCACCAGTTCTGAATTATCCTGCATATGTGAATATTGTTTTTATATGTTTTTCAGATCACTTTAATTTCAGCATTTTCATTTTTGCCATATATTTGCTTTTTTTATAGAGGTACTCATTTTCACACAATGCCAATAAAAATAGCTGCATAACAGAAACATAATTTAAACAAGCACCTTAAAAGTATAAAATAAAAATTGGAATAACCAATGTACTAATCAGATTACCAGAAATGCAAAGTTCCAGTGTGGTTGACCTAGCACAGAATGTCTGAAGCTGCACCTCTTCTCAGCAAGATGACACTTTGGCCCTTAGCACCTATTGAAAACACTGGTGGGATGCTGAAAATTCCTCTGGATGGAATAAGAACATATTCATGCCGTGGGCATATAGTTTGAGAGAGCTCTGTAACTTGTCACTGTTGAAACTTCATCAAAATGAGTATTGTTCAAGACTTAGAGCTATCCCGGGGGACCCAGATGAAAACATCCAGGAAAAGGTGATCCAAGTCTTGGCTGATTTCTTTGCTTGGCAAGTGGATTTCCAAAAAAAATTCCATATATGACAAAATATATAGAATTAATTCTTTTTACATGACAATAAGAAAGGTTTCAAGAGATTCATTGGTGCATTTTTTAAAGGAAAGTAACAAGAGAACAAATCCTCCAATGCCATTTCAAATCCAAATTGAAGCTCAACAATGTAGAGGTAATTATTTTGAAATAAATTCCTCTTAGAATCCTATATATAAGAAAAGACTACTCTTTCCTGATTGAAATATTAAAACTACTCATTTTGTTGGAAAAAATTAGAAGACATAGATTTTATCTTACAACAAAACAGATTTAGACTAAATACTGTGCAAAAGACCAGACAATTTCTAGAGAAATGCAAAAATGAATTACAATAGACCCAGAAAGGCATTGAGGAGAAAACACCCAAACAAATTGAGAGACAAGTACATGACCAGTAAGAAATAAGAAAAAATGATGAGGAGTTGAGGGCTATAGACTTAGACTTTTCAAAAATAATTCATTAACTATGTAATAAGATGCTTAATCCGGAACATAAATGGTGCCAACTCCCCCCACAAATGGAAAACAAAAGTATTTCACCACCTTTAAAAAAGGTTATAATTTGACTTCAGAAAACATATATTAGAAATAAAGATGTAAAATACTTAATTTATAAAAAAAATAGATGAATTTACCTCAGCAGTGTTGTATATATCAAACCCAATTAAAACCATAATTAATAACAATTATTCAGGATGGTAAATATGTAAGAGTAGAAACAGAACTAGATGGCCAAAAAAACCATGTGTGCTAGGAATTTATGCACTGAACAATAAAAATACTTTCTACAAACATATGATGGACCTAGTGTTAAATTTATCATACCAAAGTTGATATCTGATAGGCGACTGGAATACTATGGTCTTTCCACAACTGGATAGAACATCTGAAAAAATAATCAAAACTACCCAAGGAAAATTGCCAAAGTCCTTCCTGCAGCACATTTAACATTAGTCAATATCTACAGATTAAAAAATGGTAATTCTAGAGAATACACCTATTTTTCACCAATCATTTTCAAAATGGGCATGATAAGAATTTCAAAAAAATTAGTTACTCTGGCCTCTAAGGCTTTCTTTGATCACAATCCAGTTGAATTGACTAAAAAAAATCAGCAAATTTTAGATGGATATCTAATGAAACTTTATTACGGAAAGAGTGAATAGTAAAGATGTCAAAGAGAAGTTAACAGAATTGTTTGACAAAAACCTAAAAAAAGGCATAGACATAAAGAGTATAGGTGCAAGCAAATTGAAAAAGAAAACCCAGAAAAAATCTGGGAGATCTTACAAGAAATTAAAAGTAAAGAAGAATTAAGGAAATAATTTACAAAGATAAACATTCTAAACCAAAGTTATTATCTATGTGTTTAGATAATTAGAGAATAAATTGAACAGCCTTAAGCAAAACAAATTGTTTGGCTTATATATTAAGGAATGAAAAAGAGAAGACGATTTTGAAAATCCAGGAGGATGACACAGTATAAAAAATAATTTGGCAATGCAGAAACCTTTCATTCTACTATTCCAATTTATATAAAGCAGGGGTCCTCAACCCTGGAGTCCTGATCTATTACAGGGCCGTAGCCTATTTGCAACTGGGCAGTACAAGTGGTGGGTTGGCACATGCTCACACGAGTGGCAGGCTGGAGTGCACGTACAAGTCAAGCTGCATGTGCATCTGCTCTCGACTCTCGTGTGAGTCAAGCTGCACACACACCGTCCCACCACTTGCTCAGCCTGGTTCCCTTCTCTCATCTCAGCCGAGTCTGCAAGCTTCAAAGGTTGGGGATTGCTGATATAAAGGATCTGACATTTCTTCAAAATAAATAGAACATTATCTCCAAAAGCAGAATAAACAAGTTACATTGCCCAGGAGGTATTTGTCAGCAAGGCTTCAGTATTCTATACATTACAATAAGCAAGCATTAATATATATATTTTAAAAATGCACATACGTACGGATAGCCCAATTCCATGAAATTGTTCCAGGTCTGCTTTAGCACCATTATAATACCCATCTGCATACAGAGATCAATAAGGCATCCACTAGGGTGGCACTGCAGAAGAAGCAGGCAGCAAGGGAACAAAGGGAAGTTTAAGCCGTACTGACTGGGAATTATTGGAAGGAAACCCCAGAATTCATACTGAGGAATACTGGCAATACACATTTCACAGAACTCAGCCTTGTATGTATCCTTATTATATCATCATTATGTACATCTTTCAAATACTTTCTTGTATATTGCTGTTTAAAACTGCACCAAGGTATTTATGGAGGAAGAATTTACCTACTGTTTAAACGAGTGCATAAGTGCTAATGCTAGGTTGGGAGATTCATAACCCATAGAGGTTTTTTTGAACCAGAGAGGCTAGATATGAGCTTTGGTTCCTGGGAATACCAGTTTTAGATGATTGACATTAATAACAGAAGCTACAAGGATTAAAGTGGGAAATCAAGTTTTTATCTGTATGACTGACTGGCTGTAAAGTTTGAAAACTTTTCCAGACCTATTAATGATTAGCTGGGCAGGCACACATTTTCACTTGCTACGAGAATGATTTCTGCAGAATGGGCAATGAGGTCTACAGACTGGTTAGTCTGGGAGTGATCAAAACCTAAGCTTTATTGACATCTGCCTACTACCATGGACAATACAAAGCCAGAAAAAGCTTCAACAGTAGAAATCAGTCAAATGGGTACAATAAAGTTTTTGCCTTGTCAGCTGCTATAGAAAAACCTCAGAAAGATTGGAGATGTCTAAGCAAAAACAGTTCCAGATAAAAGAATATAGGGTTCCAAATTAAATATTTGATGAAGGATGTTGTTTCTAATGCAAAAACATCTAGTATATGTTTCTATAGTATATAATATGCACAATTATAGTTTTAGTAGAAATTACATAGCAATTACCTTAAGACAGCCATCTCTATATTGAATTACAACTTTACTATGCAAAGTAATAATGCAATAATAATTCTTAAACATGTATCACAATCCATGCATACATGCATATGCGCGTGCACACACACACATTCACATACACCCCAACATAGCTAAAGAAACTTCACTCCAAGACTCAGGCCAATTAAAAGCATTATAGTTGTTTGCGATTTTCTCATACCTGTTAATAGCAAAACTTCAGTTTTCTGAATTTAACTTTAGATTTAAAGTGCAAGGATATTTGGATACCCTGCTTACTACCTACCTACCTACTGTCTTTGTCTGCCTGCCTGATAAAACCATCTCATTTAAACGGCTCTACGTGATGTACAAAATATAACAAAATGAAGAATAACTTAATAAGAAAACAAATTGTAGCTAACTATAATGGTGCAAATCTTCCTCTAACTACACAATACCTTTGAACTATTTTCTGAACAACTGTGTACAATAATTGCAACAGCAGTGCATCCTTTTACTACAATTCCATATGCATTTATATAGAAGTCGGCCACATTAACTCAATAGTAATTATTTCCAATAAATTGCACTGTTAATTACTTCATACATTATTTTTTAGTACATTAGATATATTTTAATTACTATAAATTATGATATACTTCCAGATACTTCTGCATAACGTATTTCAACCCTAAGAATGTATGTGTTGAAACTTTGTACAATATGCCTCGCTATTAATATAAAACACTTACTTCTTCTAGTCTCCATCTGTTTATCAGCCTGAGGTAGGCACCAGGGTGACCTGTAAACCTTCAATATAGGAGAGGTCATCATCTCTTTGCAGGTACGTTTTTGATCAAAACAATAGGAATGTAAGAGGAGAAGATCAAAGACGAGAGGCACAATTGTATTTTTTCATGGAAAAGGGCATTAAATTTGCATTAATGTTAGTATATGAATGTACAATGTACCAATTTTTAAAAAAATATTTTTGTGGCTTATATAAGAATCTAAATGAAACAAAAAACTTTCCTATCTTGGGTAAAAACAAGATGTTGTCTAATAATAATAAACAATAATAATGTTGTTGGTTTTGATTCATGGATAACTGTTTCAGCTTAGCTACGGTGCTCACGTGGTACCGGCACTCAGGCGTCCTGCAAGTAAAGATAACACCGCCCGAAAAAATTCCTTTCACAGAGGCAGCCAGCCACCTCGGCGATCCCTGGCTAACATGTGCCATATGCTAAATAAAAAATCAGCTTAGCCATATAGAAATATTCATGATAAAGCACATACTAATCTTTCTAACACTAACAAATGATGAATTTGATAGTTTTGGGTGTTTGTAAACATCCCCAAAACATTTTATTAAAAAAGTGGAACCTTCCAAATGATTATTTGATGTGTTGATGTATTAAAAGACAATAGGGCCTTAACAGTTGCAGTACACTGCTGACTCATACTTAAGCAATAATCCACAAACATACTTAGATATCTCTTTTCATTCACATTGTGTAATAAGTATTCTGATGGATGGTCAATACACTGCACATAACCTATTTGTGGAGTTAGTTTTCAACATAACATTTAAACTACCGGTAGAAATCTTATCTTATGTAGAATAGCCTCAGCACACTTGGGCTTTAGTTATGCTGATGACATATTGTCCCAAATATAAGTAGTTCTTGGGTTATGATAGCAATCGGGACTGGAATTTCCAACATTAAGTGATGCAATTGTAAAGCGTAATATCACATGACCACACTGTTTAGCAATCACAATCCCTGCAATCCCAGTTGCTGCCATAACTCAAAAACCTCATGGGTTATTAAGCATAGACTATCATGTGGTAAGATGGGAAATCAGGCAAGCAGGATGGCAGGTGAGAGCTAAGGTCAAGTAGAAGGGTGCTTTGGGAGAGCACTACAGAGAGTCGGAGGGTATCAGAAAACTACAGTATGTGCATGAGTGGGGAGGCAGGCAGGTGCGGTACAGACTGTAGGGAGGTGGATGCCATGGGAAAGTGCTATAGAGTATAGATGGGTATAAACTCATATGGACTAACAGAATGAGTCCAAAACGTGGGACCCATGATTCATGTGGAATTAAAATTTGGTAAATTTTTATAAAATGCATCATGACATAAAATTACCTTAAAACAACATAATAGAAAATGTTATAAAAGATTCCGTGTGCTGTTTGACTGTGCTATACATGTCAACGTGGTCTATTATCAGTACGAAATGAATGTATCCCAACTTTTCAACTGAAGGCAGTGCATTAGAAGTTCTGCTACTGTTGAAGGCACTGAGGAATTTATGTTTATTTAAAGAAGCAAAAATGGCTGTTTATAATATACTTTCATCCACTTCATTACACGAAAGCTATATGAGGAGAAATTTAAAAGGAAGATCAATGAAGTGGGAAAGATTTAATCAAAAATATGTGGTAAATTTAGAACAAATAGGGTCAAGAATGAATAGATGCTTAATGATTGTGAACTGAATACTGAAAAATGGGTGATATTGTGGAATACAAAAATGGTATATGGTTAGAGAATAAATAAGGCAGTAAGAAAAGATAGTGAAGAAGAGAAGAAGATGTACAAGAGAAAGGAGAAAGAAGAAGG
>JANHFJ010005930.1:52964-69058 GCA_032468195.1 Cerberus rynchops
GGCATGATGATGCCTGATGGGGACATTAGGACACTAGTGAGTGAGATAGGGAAATACTGCCCTTGGTATCCTGAATGGGGGCATTCCGACTTAAGGATTGGGAAAGAATAGGCGACACCCTTCATCAAGAACCCTGAGCCCCAATTGATGTTTTGCTTTGTTGGCATAATTGTCGCCACACAGTAGAAAAATATGGGGCTGATGCAGTAGCTCGGTCTCAATTAAGTTTTACTCCCCCTGCAACTTATGTAAAGATTACAGTTCCTTCAGCTCTTATATCATGGTGAATGTGACACCTTCAGAGCAAAAGGATTCTAGATCTTATGTTTCCATTCACCATGTATTAAAAGATCAAATGGCGAAAGGGGAGGGAGATATGCAGGAACTAGCAGATATGCTCTTGGTTTGCCCTGTATATATGACAGGACAGGTAGATCAAACTGGAGCTCAAGTGGGGGAATATCAACCACTTTCCTATGCAATCTTTAACAGAATTGCATAAGGGTGTAAGAGACACTGGGTTAGGAAGTACTTATGTACAAGGCATGCTAGAGGCAACAATGGGGAATCATATTTTGGTACCAGAGGATTGGAAAACAACAGTTTGTATGTTATTAACACCACCTCATGTGATGTGGGATAGTGAGTTTAGACATCAGTGTGCATTAAGAGCTGCAACTTCAGGAGGTGCTTATCTCTCAGAGCAGTTATATGGCTCTGCTGCTTTCACTCCAGTGGATGCACTAATTGTTTTGCCTGCTGCTACTCTTCAAATATCCTCTGAATGTGCTTATAAAGCTTTTGGAAAAGTTCCTGTGGCTGGGAAACCATCTCAAGCATTCTCAAATATTTGTCAAAAGGCAAATGAACCATATGCACATTTTATTAATCATCTGCAAGATGCCTTAAGACAACAAATTGATAATCCTGATGCCCAATCTGAATTGCTCATGTAATTGGCTAAAGAAAACATCACCACTGAATATAAACAGGATATCATTGGACTGAGAATTCAACCTGATTTGGCAGAAATGATTAAAGCATGTCAGGATATAGGAACTGACTCTTTTCAAACTAATATCTTAGGCTGCAGCTCTTACAAAAGTTCAGAAACCTTAGGGGAAATGTTATAATTGTGGGGAAATTGGTCATTTTAAACAAGAATGTAGAAACCCTGGGGGAGGAATGTTTGCCTCTAGACCATTTAAAAATATTGCTGGAAAATGTCCAAAAACAAAATGCCCTAAGTGTCAAAAAGGTTTTCATTGGACTAATGAATGTTAGTCAGGAAACTCCAAAACGGGCGATCTCTGGCCCCGGTCTAAACAGAGACTCCTCAATAATTCAGTCTCCTATTAATCATATCCCTGTTGCAACTAAAGGGAGTGCTGGAATAGATTTAATAATTCAACAAGAAGTGTGTTTTAAATTTTCTGGGGAGGTACAAATAGTCCCTTCTCAACTTTCAGGTCCTCTTCCCTCTGGATATGTAGGATTAGATTTGCCCCAATCCAGCAGTGGAAAAAGGGGAATTTTTGTAATCCCTGGATTAATTGATTCTGATATACAGGCATTATCTTTATTCAATTATGGACTAACATTCCACAGACTTTGCCAAGCCATGCTAGTCCTGCTCAATTACTCCATCTGCCCTATTTTGTGCCTGCAGGAAGTTGTGATAGGGCTCGAGAGGACGGCAGGTTTGGTTCCACAGATCCTGTTATAGTTGCATTAAACACACTAATCACCACCCAGTGACCTTGTCAGACAGTCCTTTTTCAGGGTAAGCCTTTTAAGGTCATAATTGATATGGGAGCTGATGTTTTAGTGATTTCAACTAAAGATTGGCCTGCATCTTGGCCCATTGATCCATGCCCTAGTGTTTGGGGTGTAGGAGAGTGACAAGGTGCGAGATAAAGTACACAATTTCTTTCTGCAAGTCTTCCCAACTCTAATTGTTCAACTTCGTCCCTTCATTCTTGACATTCATGTCAACTTATGGGGAAGAGACCTGCTTAGTAAATGGGGGGCTAGTCACTTTCGACGAGTAATCTGTCTGCCTTACCCTTAACTTGGTTAAAATTTGCTTTTACAGTACCAGCTATAAATCATACTGAACCTATTTGTTATCATTGGACTGTATTACCATAAGGAATGTTGAACAGTCCCACTTTGTGTCAATATTTTGTAGCTAATGCTTTAGCTCCTTTCCGTAAGTGTAATCCAGCAGCTTTAATATGTCAGAGATTTAATATGTCAGAGATATGAGAGATGACATTCTCTCTAAAGGAGGTATCCTTTAATTATGCACATATATGATTACCAAAAGGATGGTTCTTTATCTGCGGGAAAGAGACATTTAATTACATTCCTGCTAATGTAAGTATGACATACTATTGCCTAAGCAGACTTACCACCTTCTTGCCAACCAAAGTAGATTCTTATCAGTTACTGTTGTCTAATCCAATGTCTTCCTTCTCTACTTAACATGTGTCTTTTGCTTTTCTGTACTAAACCACCATTAACCTTGCCTCAGGAACGAGTTTATGCTTTGTATAAACAAATGCAAGGTTATATGTCTCCTGATTATGACCCACTAACTAATCCATCTTATGATTATGCCTTAACTAATAAAATAAAAGAGAGTGAGATGTAGGGATGGTGTCCATGAGCAGCATACTGCCATACATCCCCACAACTCTTTGATTCTATAACCTTTGCTCCAGTGAGGCAAGCTAAGATGCCTCATGTATTTAATTTCTTCTTCTATCTTTCTGTCTCTTCCTGTCTCTATCCCTTATCATTTAATTACTCACAATATAATATGTAACGAGGAGTTAGTTGACTGGATTATCTAATGAGTAAACTGTGGTTAAACATTGGTTGATGAAGAATAACTTGTGCATGTAACAAGAAATACATAAAAAAAGCAATAAATATGACGAAAGTCAGTCAGCTTCTGCTCAAGACATGCCTCTGACTGGTTCTTAGCCCCTACATAATTGGGGCAATTTTGGGTCCAAATTAAACGAAATAGGTGTCCCCCTATACTTGCCCAGCCCTTCTGTGAATAGTTCAGCAAATTCTTCCATCAGTTTGTCAAATGGCTCGGTCGTTGTAGTTGCATTCACTCCTCCAACATGTAATCCCAATGCTTGGAACCATTCCAGCCCCCAAAGGCTGGGCAGTGATCCCTCGACTACGGTCAACTTCAATGGTCCCTGGAAATCTTTAAACTTCACCAGCACCATCTTCCTGCCCACAACTGGAATTTGATTTCCCTGGTAGTCATTTATGATCGATCTCCGTGCCTTCAGGTGTTTCTTCTGGATCGTTGGTATTAGTTGTTTTAGGGTTTTCCACACTATTATTGTTAGTACAGACCCCGTATCAACCTCCATCTTACAGGGTGTGCTTTCAATTTGCTCAGTCACTTTGATTTTCTTCACTCGACTGTTCCTGTTCAGGCAGACTCTAATTTGATGGTTTTCTTAATTTGCTTTCCATTTTTGCTTGTTTCTGAAACTTCCCTCTTCCGGGCCTCGCACAGCTGTTTGATTTTTTTGTGTTAAATGCAGCTGGTAGGTTGGCTCTGCACACTCGGGCTAGGTGGCCTTTTTTTCACATCTCCTACAAATCACCTCTTTAAATCTGCATGTTGCCCTGGAATGCTTTCCTCCACAATCTGTGCAGATGGATCCTTCACTGTGTCATGTGTTGTTTCTTGCATCCATTCAATAGACTTCTTCCTCACTTTAGTTGTCTTCGTCTTCCTCTTTCATCTGATGCACTGCTGCTGCCATTTTTATTTTTGGTGTGCTCTCGCTTCACGCCATTTTCGAGTTTTGTCACAATGATGCCACTGATTTCTGTGAGCTTTCTGCAGCCTGGGCTATTTCTATAGCCATTGCCCACATTAGGTTCAGTTTAGCCAGCAATCTTTGTTATAATTGGAGATCCCTCAGTCCACAGATGAGGCGATCTGCTAATCACTCCTCCAAATCCCTGAAGTCACATTTTTCAGCAGCTACTCAGAGTTCTGCTGTATACTCATTAATAGTCTCTCCTTCTCATTGTATTCGCTCATTGAATTATCGTCTCAGTACTGTTCCTGATGGTGTTGGCTTTCAACAGTGCTTGTAACTGTGGCCACGATATGGTATCTAGGGATGTGGGGGCAGCTAGTGCCTTCGCCAGCCAGAATACTGTTTTTCTGCAGTAGATCAGGAACATCGCTCTGGTCCATTCTGCACTTAGATTTCCCATATTGTTCACCACTAAAAAACAGCAGAATTTCACCATGAATGAATCCCAGTCTTCTGCATCTGGGTCGAATGGTGTGTGTGGGGGCATGCGTAGCCATTCTCTGCTCGTGGAATGCTATTTGGCGTTTCACCAGCCGTTCTTTTTAGACCTCTTGATTTCCTCCTAATCCCATCCTCATCACCAATGTTAAGTTCGAGAAATCAGGAGGCATAGAAAGTCTTTCAGTAACAATTCTTTAATACAACAAGCAACAGTAACCATTCTCTCAATCAGCAATACAACACAAACTGCAAGCAAGGCAGCTCTTTATATTTGAGCTCTCTGTGTCTCATAGCCAATCAGTGGATAGGCTTTTCCCACTCTCTGAGGCTATTCCGCACCAAAACTATTTACCAGGGTTTTTTCTACTTTCCTCATTTCAATATCTCACAGTATCCAATATGGGTTGGTCACTGGGACCAGAGGTTTTGTCTTCCGAGATTTCGGATTTGTGCTGAAGCCCATCTTCAGGAAACTTCTCTCTAGTCTGATCTAGAGAAAGAACTTTCCTAGAGATGGGCTCCAGCACAAGTCCAAAAGCTCGGAAGACAAAACCTCTGGTCCCAGTAACTGACTCAGACTGGACCTTATAACATTATTCTGGGACATGTATATCTGCCTTCATTTGCAATAAATCAGGGTTTGAGTGGCAGAATGATTCAGTGATTACTGTACAGTATTGGATTGGATTATGACTTGTTAAACAAATAATAGGATTTTTCTAATATAAAGATAATAAGGTTTGTCAGCAGAAGCAAAATATTATATGGTTGCTCATTAAAAATAATTTATGATTCATATGTATTGCAAGAAAAAATATGAAGTTTTTATATTGCAAGAGTATAACAGTAATATATACTAGGTTAGAAAGGGGAAATGGGGTAAATACAGATTATTAAAAGAAATCATACAAAGAGAAAAATAAATGTATCTCAGAATGTCAAGACCTTTAGCAATGCCACCACTTCCAGACTACTCATAAGCACATTCTCTACCATCTTCTGTGCTAAATGAAAAAATAGACATAATAGTTTAATTAAAAAAATAAAAAGTAACAATTAATATAATTATTTTAGAGATAAGCATGTTGACTTCACCTGACTTGGCAGTAGTTCATTGTGGCTACTCCATATAAAAAGACAAACAGTCCAATGAAGGCAGCTGGAAAAAGCATTCCTGTATACCAGCCTAACCAGGCAAAATATAAACCAATTTTTTCACCAAAATACCGTCTGTTCAAAACACAAAAGCAAATAATTTTATTAACATTTTTGAAGTAAAATGTATTAGTGATTCTTAATATAAAATGACCCAGAAATGTATGAACTTCCCATATATGATCACATGTCCACATCTTTTCACTCATATTTTTTTAAAAAAATGTTTTACTGATACAGATACATATATCAATACAGATAAGCAATATTGAATATCATATTACCACTTGTTTCAAAAAATTATCACTAGTGAAAGAATATTCAGATCATACACAATTAGACCAATAGTTCTGCCTCTTCATTCATTTAACCTTGTTAGAGATGTTTGCTATTAATTTTGACAGATTGAGTTTTGCCACTCTATGCCCAAAGTATTAAAAACAAAGAACAATTAGTTTCATGAGACAATTTTAATTTCCATGAGAGTTTTGGCAACACTGCTTCTCAGTTTTTCACGCAGGATCAAAATTGGTTCATATAAAATAAGATTTCTATGGGTACAGATGCCCCTTTCAATCTCAATATTGTTCCAGATTGATTTTATAGTATTATTGCATACTACTACTTACCATTGTCAGAATTTGCCATTTTTTATGGCATCTGATTTCAGAAATTTAAGATCCTAGAGGTAGAAACCTTGATAATCCCCAAATAAGCCTCTGCAGAGCTGGATGCCGTGGACGTGGGCAGTGTGCTTGGGCTGTTTTTTTTTACTTGGTTAGCCCTGGTAGAATTATTTATTATTATTATTATAAAGAATTATTTAGCAGTAGAAAGATCATTTTAACCAATTAGAATGGCAAATAAATATACAAAGGGAAACAAGTAGAATTTCCTGCAAAAGGCTGGAAAAAGATCTTCACTCCATATAAATATACCTTCTGTACATTTAATTGAACTCGCATCGATTCCTGTGCTTCTGCTGTAAACCCACTTTAAACTGTTTGAAATTCTTCATTCCACTAATATAGAAGGTGCTAAAGGCTTTCAGGAATCATTTCTCATATTCTTTTCTTAGTGCCACGGTTCTCATAAGAACAACATATATCAGAGGAAGCCTTCCTAAATGGAGTTTACCATGTTAACTATCACTTTGATAAATCAGAAAAATGTGTAATGACATATTACACCATTTTGATATGGTATTAATATGCAGATATAACACTTGTTTGGTTCCCAGAGAAAGTAGCAATAGGACATATTTTTCAGTTTGTCATTGAATAAGTAACAGGACACTCACAAGAGTTCTTGAGAATTTCAAATACATATCGTGAATCACATCAAATAAAACCTCAAAATATATTTCATTATTTTAGATTATCTATATATTCCCAATACAAATGTTTTTTTTAAATTACCGTATAAGATCCAAAGGTTGGTATTTATACCAAGCTCCCCATGAGGCCCAGCATTCATAAAGTAGATGTCTGTGGTTTTCTGCCCCATGACTTCTTATGGAATTTTTACTTTTATAACTACCCTAAAATTCAAGTAAATAAAGACAAATTAGTTAATAGATATTCATAAATATCCATGAATAATATTTTAGAGTATTAACTTCATAAATATAGATTTAACATTTTATCACTGGAAATTATCTGTTATCATTGAAATTATGATTAGCTTGTGATCTGAGAAACCATCTGAGAAACTTAAGAATGAAGCTATACACACACACACACACACACACACACACACAATTTTCTGAGAATAAACCTTACTGAACACAATGGAGCTCATACATACATTTCAAAGAAGCAACCATATTTTTTGAAGTTTGCTTTGTAAGAATGGAGGGTTTTTTAGTTCCAGATCTTAACTCAGTGTAAAATAAGTGCAGTGTTCATAATGAAAAACTTAATTTGATATTTTGTAGTAAAGCTATACATATTATAAAGTTAATCAAAAAGAGAAAATACTAGTTATTACATATGTGAATAGAAACCTTTTTCCAAACTTCCATTTCTCTCAAAATATGTAATTTTATCCAAAAATTACAAGTAAGTCTTCGTCTTATGACCACAATTGAGTCCAAAATTTATGTTGCTAAATGAGACATTTGTTAAGTGAATATCGCACCATTTTATGACCTTTCTTGCCACAGTTGTTATCAGTTGTTAAGTTATTAGTGAACCTGGTTTCCTTATTGATTTGCTTGTCAGAAAATCACAAAAAGTGATAGCATGATCCCAGGAAACTGCAACCATCATAACTATGAGTCAGTTGATAAAGCTTCTGAATTTTGATCACATTACATGGGGTGCTGCAACAGTCATAAGTGTGAAAAATGGTCATAAATCATTTTCTTCAGTACCGTTGTTATGTTGAATGGTTACAAAATGAATTATGTAATTTGAGGACTACCTGTATACAAAATTAAGCTATGTTCACATAGAACAGCTGTCTTGCACATGCAACTTTTACCTATCCTAGACAAAAATGTGGAAGGCCTGGTGATTGGGAATTATTGTATATTGAGTTGTTAATTGTTGTTGTTTATTATAAATCTTGTACTTGCTGGATTTATTTCTTCTGTAATGTCAGTTAGACAAGCATTGGAATAACCTATTCATATCTCTTTAATTTCATCAGGAGAAAAAGCACTTGAAGAATATATATTGATAAATTCATGATTTGATTATAAAGGGTCTCACTCCTGTGGGAACACAAGGAACACGTCAAATAATTTGCCTTCCAAAGTTGGGAATGCTCCAACACTGGAAGTTTTAAAGAAATTGGACAACCATTTGTCTGAAATGATATAGGATTTCCTGCCTGAGCAGGGGGTTAAACTAGAGTAACTCCAAGATCTTTTCCAATTTATTTGGACGTAACACCATTTCCCTGAAATTTCCACAGATAGTCCTGAATTTATATCCCTTCATTCTATCATTCACTGTTTTTGACTTGAAAAGCTGTAGGTCACATTTTATGAACATTATCTTCAGACATATTTTCTTAAATATGAATGTATACATCAAACCTTTAAATTACTCTGTCTTTGACTTTTTTTGGTCATTATTTGTTGTGAATTCAAGGGCATATCTTTCTAACAAAAGAATCTGAAATTGCATTTTGTTTGCCAAATGAGATGACTTAAATGGGTTCTCCCCTTAATATAATGAAAATTAGAATTAATGGACCAACAATAATGGTGGGAATTGGATTTAAAATATTAAAAGAAGGAATACCTCATGAAGAGGAAATGCAGCTTCATAGGAACCATTAGTAAGCAACCGATTGAGACCTAGAAATAGAAATATTTAACATGTAAAGGAAAAAGTTGGAACCAATATAATATATTGCATCCAGCATTAATCTAGAGTCAGATGTGCTTAAATTGAATGAATAAATATCTAATATGACTGTGTATTCAAAGAGTGGGCAGTAGGTGTAAGCATGAGAAGACACAACTTACAAATGGTATACACACATTTTAGTATTTTTTTCTGAAAGTTATTATTGAATTAAGAGGTACAAAAACGAACAATTTTGGTAGCTAACAATTTTATCAAGAAATATACTAATATCAGTTATCCTCAACTCACAACCACAATTGTGCCCAAAATTTCTGTTAAGTAACACATTTGTTAAGTGAGTTTTGCCTGATTTTACGACCCACAGTTGTTAAGTGAATCACTGAAGTTGATAAATTAGTATCCCGGTTGGTAAATGAATTTAGCTTCCCCATTGACTTTGCTTGGCAGAAAGTCGCAAAATGGAATCACATGACCTCGGGACACAGCAATTGTCATAAATATGAACGAGTTGCTAAGCATCTGAATTTTGATCATATGATCATGGGGAGGCTACAAAGGTTGCAACTGTGAAAAACGATCATAAGTCACTTTTTTTAGTGCTGTTGTAACTTTGAATGATTAATAAATGAACTGTTGTAAGTTGAAGACTACCTGTACTGAAGTTTCTCTTAACTCTATTCTATGTTATAGGTAAGGTTGAAATGGAGTAAGATTTGCAGAAATCCCATGCTTACCTATTTTATTTTTTCCTTCTTCATATTTCACTCTTTGTAAAATATGATGAACAATTCTACTTCTAATAGCATTGTTAAAAAATGTATCCTTATTGTGAATGATAAAGCTGTTTTGAAAATACAAGGAAGAAAATGCAATTATTGTTTCTGACAACTGAAAAAATGTAAAACATAAAAAATATAAATAAATGAATCTTCTATAAAAGTTCTAATCAACTGCACTTTTTAAAAATATTGTAAATAAAAGCTATTGCTTATTTGAGCTTCAGTGATATTCTTTGTAAAATGAAAGGATCATACCAATTTATTTGTGGATGAAGCAAATGATGAGTTCCCTTGCCAATTCTATGCTAATCAAATTGGCCACTGATTCTTAAATCAATATCAAACCTGAATGAAAAAGTATCATGTGATTCCTTACCAGATATGACAAGTCAACATTAAGGCTGTGCTTAGAATACAAAGGCAAAAAGGGGTTCCAAAATACAGGAAAAGCTGCAATTGCTTCAAGAAATTGTATCCTACACATACTGAAATACCTTTTTGCCTTCAAATCCAAAATGCTTGGATTAGAAACATTTCAGAGTTGTTGAACCCTCACACCGGTTAGTATATAACCAAATGTACCTGCAAGACATGGAAACAACTGAAATGCCTAGCACAAGACAAAAGAAGTATGGGAAGCCAACTGGATAATGTAATTTGGGATTATAAAATGTCATTTTATTCACTTTTTGGACACATTCCTTTTTAAAAAATATCGAATACTACAAATACTATATTTTCATTTGTTATACGATAGACTAAGATAGTGGTTGTTTAGATATCTGAAAGTGCTCTCAATGTGATATAAAAAGTAGACTAGATGTGCAACACATGGTTTATATATAGAATAGATTTGACTGCAACCAATTAATTAATTTTGATTTATTTAGATTATAAATGTTCTAGATTAAAAACTCTAGATTTGGGTCAAATGTAGTGATTTCCTATAAGAAAATTTAGGCAACATATTTTTATCTACTGCAAGACATGCAAAGATAGATTGAGCTTGCTTTACTTCGCTATAATTCTTTAACACTAAGATATAGCGCATATATCAAATAAAAATAGCCAGTTTTAAAAATATCACCCATGTACCATATGGACCATCTTAACTAGGTTTTCATTTTGTTCTCCTATTGTGGTGGTAATAGTATAAAATTCAACATGAAATTTCCAAAGATAACATAATTCAAAATTTATCTTCATATTAAACATCTATTTTCTTTCAAATAATATTTATTTTCTACAATTAATTCAAACACTAATTTTTTCATTTTCCATTTATGTATATCCTAAATATTGGTAAAATAATAACAATGCCATCTCTGGGCAAATGTGAGTTTCTGAGGCTGATGATGAACTTGATCCTTGATCTCTATAAGCCTAGACTAAAATCCCAACCACTGTACTACACTAATTCTCCAACTTTTTATTTTTAAAGGAGATAGAAAAGTAAATATTTCTATAAAATGAAATAAGATATATATCTTGATCAAGTTAAGGATCTCTTTATGTTAGAAAGCTATTTGTTCCTTTGATAGATGTAATGGAAATCTATAAATGTATTTGTTATTGCTGTTAAATTTGTATATAAGATGCTTTGTAAATATAGATTTGAATTATGAACTGTATACAGCAGATTATAAGCATTTAAGTAGATCGGCTATCTCAGCTTTTTTATTTTGATATTTTGGTCTTTACTTCATAATTTATATATTGATGTTATATTATATGCTGCATAGGGTATATTTTATATAGAGAAGTTGGATCAAAGTGTAATGAAACAAACAGAATTAAATACATTGCTAGCCTGGTGCTTTTATTTAGCTATTACCGATACGCACCCAGCAAATACTTAGATGGTAATGGATAAGTGGACTTTTTTAGTATATGTTAAGGAGGATTCAGAATTCAGCATTTGAAAAACTCTCAAGCATTATATCCCATTTTACATGTAAATATAAATATTTCACATTTCATATTTGCCTTTTTTAATAGAACTCACTGATGCATCCGTTGTTGACTGAATGGAGCCGTGTAGCAGTCATTTTCTTCCAAATCTGGCAGCCTTTCCTTGTCCAGACTCATTGGCTTTCTAGGTAACCATCCTCGAAACCTGCTTAATTGCTTCTCAATTCTGCAGGAAATGAAAGGGAAGACAAATTTAACAATACCAATACATTTAAGTGGAAATAAGCACTTTCTATACATAAACATTTTATGGATGCAAGGGATATTAAATGCAATAATTTTCCAGACATTAATCACAATTAACTCTGGGCAATTAACTCTGCCACGACTAAACAGACTATACATGTGTGTGTGTGTGTATACAATTTATATATAAAATAACTGTCAATCTACTGTAGCTTGTTTCACAATAGGTAGCATGGAGGATTCTTCAGATATATCTCTATGTGATTCTAAATCACATCTTTGCTTTAACAAAGATTTTGAGAAGGAAAAGCAAAGGAATGAAGCATTTAGATTTATCTTCCTTTTAAAATGTCCCAGTTCAAAAAGCCAGTCAGAGCTTTAAAGATTGTAGCAAATAAGAAAAGATGCTATGGCAATAATCTCAGGATTCTTTATCCTCTAATTTTTAGCACAAAATTTCAACATAGACCATTTATTAGCAATTTCATTTTCAAAAGGTTTAACTCTGATTAAAAATTTAATTTTATCTGAAAAACTGCATAAAATACAATAAAATGTCCTAGAAACATTATGAAAGGTTCTGGCAGAACTTTAGGGAAATGATTTTGCTGCCATTTTCTTTCTACTCGTGTCACAAAGAAAGTTTTTAAAAAACACTGCTGTTTTACTTTGTTTCACTAGTACTTGTTTTGGTCCAGCTGGGTGATTATAAAAGCTAATCAGAATAATGTCTGGTAAGTATTTGGATAAGAAATTGAGAATAATAGGCTAATCTAAAAAGGGGAAATGTGGAAAAAAACAATTCCAAATCACTACCAAGAAATTTTACTGGATGTATCAATATAGACACCAAGTGCTGAGTTTTATGTATGGTGTCAACTGTCAGAAGATGACATGCACACTGGTTTTCCATTCCCAAGCCCAAAACTTTGAGTTTATTTTTTAATAAAAGCAAAACAGTAACCAGGAGAGTAGTTAGTCATTATATACTGTATTGTTCAATCAAATTTACAACTGTACAAATAGCATACACAGGCAACATGAACTACATGGCTTGGGATCGGGTTTACCTGAAGGACCATCTTTTTACAAGAGTCTCTATTCATTCAATTTGGTTTAGAAGATCCCACCAGAGTGTTGGCTGACAGGGATCCTTTTCTTTTGTAAGTCCTGCTCATTCAAAAATTCTCCCTTTGGAGATTAGAATAGCCCCAGCCCTGATGGCCTTCTGTAAGGCTTTTAAAAACTTGGCTTTTTAAAAGGGGCCTGGGGCTCTGAATTTGTTAAGGAACCCATTTCTTGGCTTTATTATTAATTAATTATTTCAGCTGTTATATATATTTAGTTTTGGATTTTTATTGGTTTTAAATGTTTTAGAACTATAAACCACACAGAGTCACTTGGTTTAGGACCATAGAAAATAAATAAATAGCCAATGTTAATATTTGTTTTCTTTGAAAAGTAATGGCATTAATATCAGTGGCATATGATCTGGAGAAAGGTAAAAAAAAAACTGCAGGCAGCTGACAGTGAGCAGAA
Organism: Cerberus rynchops; assembly: GCA_032468195.1. Lineage (NCBI taxonomy): Eukaryota > Metazoa > Chordata > Lepidosauria > Squamata > Homalopsidae > Cerberus > Cerberus rynchops. Next base: position 66,222 of record JANHFJ010005930.1, read on the forward strand.
GTAGCTTGAAGTACTGCACTCTAACCACTGTGCCACTGATTAAACTGAATTCTCCAAAAATAAAACAAAACCCACTAACTTGTTCAGGATCTTGTAGCGTCGATGCAGGTAATAGATTTTTCTCCTGGAAGAACAGCAAAAATGAAGCCAGTCGAGAAGAAAACCCATCGTCAGTTACAGTATGAACTAGCAAGGAAGGAAAGGAGATTGAAGATAGAATCCTGTAAGAGGTGGAAGAAGAAACTAAAAAGAGATTAAAAATTAGAACCATCAAAAATATCCTTAATCTCTCTCTCTGAGTTTCTCTGTATGTGTATACATGCATGCATGTTCATTACTTTCTTTTTTCCAATTAAGTCATGCACCTTGAAACATTTTTGTTCAATGAATCATGGAACCTGAAATGAAAAAAAATATGCTAAACTTTTATATTGATAATAAAATGCTATAAACATGAGAATATAAAATAAAATTGTTATAGTTGTACATGCAATATATGATCAGGTGACATTGGTGCTAGTGATGTAGTTTTGAAAAGATTATATTCATGCATAATAGTATGATACCAAGGCATTTCGTACGTGTTTTCCCTACCATTTTTTATATTTCTTATATCTGTGATGTGAGTATGAGATTATATTAGTTAGAATGGCTTTTGCATTCTCCATTAGGAATGTGATGTAAGAGATTCATGGGACAATGGTACTAATTCAAATTAGCACTGGTGTAATTTTTTTTGTTCTAAAGAGAAAATAACACAATTGATGTTATGGGCTTAATGAACTCAATCAAGGGTAAAAAGCAACATAGTAAAGGCTTATTTACACTGCCACTTTGCCCAGTGACCACATGGCCAGCAACCATATTGTGGGCAGGAATCAAGGACATTGCAGTCTGGTTTGCTCAATGTGCTTTAATTTATTCTAGGCCAACACTTAATTTTGATTAATTGCCTAGCAGAGACAGGATCATCCTATCAAGTGGGTAACTGTTTGTTGCCTTGGATGCATTTCGGAGTTATAGCTGAAAGATGATGAAACAGTACACTGATTCATTTATTAAAAACAAAAATAAAGTCCAATGGAAAAATTATTCAGGAAAAAAAAGTCATTTAAAAAACGTTCGTTATGAACCAGCAATCATCTATATCTCATACAAGTTGTGTCACTTACATTATTACTAGTAATAGTGCTAAAACTACTGGAGTTAAAGTTTTTTATTTCAGTGTTGATTATTGTATTTGTACATATGTGTGTGTGTGTATGTATACATATGCTTGTATACATATTATAATAACTGGTATAACAAAATTCATTTTTCAACAATGTATGCATTTAAAACTAAAATTTGTGTATCTGACAACAATACATGCTGGAATCTATCTCTTTGTCTCTGTCTCTCATATTTTCACTTAGCAGCCATTTTGATTAAGGAGACGGTCATTGGAGTGAAATGCAGTCACTAAACAAGAAGTGGGAGTATATACATTTAGTATTCTATGTATGGAAAATATTGGCAATTGGTTTTCTGGTACAGTTAGAAGAGCTCAGCAGCACAACAATTGTCCACTGGTAGCCTGTAAACTAGATAAACACCTTGCATGTCAGAGGATCTCAGCTTCTCCAGGATATTCATAAGCTGATCTAGAGTAAATCTGAACAGGCTAGAAACAGTATGGATATGCCCCCAAACAACTGGCATTAGAAATTATTTGTAGGTGTATTGGAATTAAAGTTATCATCTTCTTATCTTCTTCTTCTTTCGGCTGTTCCTGTTAGGGGTTGCCACAGCGAATCATCTTTTTCCACCTAACTCTATCCTCAGCATCTTCTACTCTTACCTTAATTAACTTCATCTCTGCTTTTAGCACATCCATATATCTCCTCTTTGGCCTTCCTCTTGACCTCTTGCCTGGCAGCTCCATCTCCAACATCTTTCTACTAATATAACCACTCTCCCTCTTCTGCAAATGTCCAAACCATCTTATTTACAAATTAACCAAAATGTCTGTATGTTTCTGTGTGTTCTTAGAAGAGTAAAACCAATAAGCGTATTCAATACCATTATTTGTTAAGTTCAAATAATTGCTTGGGTCATTAATTTTAGAGATGAGACACGTGGTCAGATTAGTTGTCCCAGTTTTTTCTGACTGCTTTAAGTTATTTTTCCAGCTGTGATCCCACAAACTTGTCAACTCAATTTTTAGTTTAGAGATAGTCTTTTGAGATTTGCCTATCTGAAATATTATTTGTAGTCATATCACAGGCTTTGCTGGCAACCTATGCAATATCAATTCTTTGACAATTCCTTAAACTGGTCATTTGTTCAGACGAATACCCCACAGCATGTTCACCCCATTCTGTCTTCAACTCTTTTATTAATTGACTAACCTCCAAATTAAATGTCTGTTCATGACTGTCCTGTGGCAGTGCTTTCGTCTACCACTGCTTGTTCCTCATTCTGCTGAACCTCCTTTGGGTCTTCCAAATAAGCTTTGATTCGCTTCCCTTTATACAGTCTTTTTCCTTAACATCCTATTTAAATTATTTTTAAATGGTAAATATAGGAGAAGCCAGGGGAGTGTAGTCAAGAGAGGAATTAGCTTAGAATCTTTATGATGCCACAAGCAGACTAAGTTTGACCCTCTTGACCCCTCCATTATCCCTTAGCTAATGCTAAATTAGTGCTAACTATTAGTTGGCTAGTTTCCTGTGCAGAGCACAGAGCACATGAGCAATAAATCAGTTTGATAGGAAATTAACATGTGGCTCTAGTTTTTCATGCCTGACAGTTAGACATTGTAAGACTTTGTAATGTTACTTGTACTAGTTTCAGAT
>JANHFJ010005933.1:13191-23346 GCA_032468195.1 Cerberus rynchops
TTTACTCACTTATTTAGGAATCAAATTTATAATGCCACCCATCTATGCAATAAAACTCTGGGCAGCCATATAAATTATGGATCATATGCCCCTGAAGGCATGCTCAGAAAGTATATTAGCAAACTGCTTCCTATAGACAAGAACCTCTAAATCTAATATGTCTTTGAAAGACAAAAGAGTTGACACTTGTCTCATTTGCCTTCAGAAGCAGTGCAGTTGCCTCTCTAAATTGAAACACTTTTTGGGAACAGGTGTTATAGTCTTCTGCTTTCCATCTTCCAGAAAGAATGTGACTGTGCCTCTCTCACCACTGATGAGATCTATGTCCTAATGGAGCAGTGGTGGTATTCAGCCTGAACGCATTAGTTGTAGAAAAACAGGTAGTGACGATGAGCATTTGGCCTCGCCCACGCATCCCTGCCTTATCTTCTCCTATATCTCCTTTTTTTTCTTTGTAGCTCAGTTGAATTGCGTAGAACAGCTGTTTTCCGCATCTCTGCAGCCTTCCTACTCACTTGGGCTGCCTCCAGTAAGTTCAATACTTGCAGTTTAGAAGCCACATGGCAGCAAACAGGTAGTAAAACTGGTTGCATCCCATCACCGTAATGGAGCTAATCCTAATGCCATCCATATACTTGGTTCTCAGGACAGAGATAGGGACAAGAGACCTATTCTTTGGTGGGACTGGAAATTTTGAGTCTACTTTATCACTTCCCCCACTTCCACCTCCACATTACTTTTGCTGTCCTGACATGGTTAGAACAGGGAAAACAGAAATATTTGAACCAGCAGATCAAACAAATAAAACGAGAGATATAAGAGTAAATACTTACCATAAACCCATTTCCATTTTACCATCTTCTATGAGCCAGGAGTTGCAGAAAATTTCCCTTGAGGGATCATCTGCTTCAGACATGGTCCTATGGATTCAGCCAGCACCTCTATTTCTACATAGCCTAGCTATGTTGCTAGCTGATTTGTGGTTCACAGTTCCTTGGGAACGATTGCAAATTGTACTTATATCTGTAATGTAGATAGTGCTTGAGAACTTTTTCATAAAACATTGCATATTAGTGGTCTGTCTAGATCCTGGAATGTAAATGCACATGCTATTATATCTTCTAAGATAATACAGAATGATATCTTTTCTTGACGTAGTGACATCCTAAGTACAGAATCAATGCAAATCAATAGCAACCTAATGTTTACAAAGGGCATCACAAAGTACCTTCTTTTGCTATTATTTTTTAGCTATAAAAATCTCTTCATTTTTGGTGCTTTTGCTAGTGATAATGTTGAGTGCCAATTTTTTGAAGGTAGCAGGTCCGTTGAAGATACGTAGTACCACCTGAATATAAAGCACAGTTGATTGTTTGATTACTTACAGAGTAGACAAGATACAGAATGTATGGGTCCATTCAGTGTGTAAGCATATATTAGAACTCAAAACTATGCCTTTGACAATCAATTTCCTTTGAACTGTTGACTTCTCTCTTCTAACTACTCCTTTCTCCCTGGTGTGGATATGTTTGTCTTGAAAAAGAGTTTTGGAGTATCTTCCAGATTTCTAACTGACTTTCCAACTGATTGATTAGAAAATTTTTTCATATGACTTTATAATCCAAGCAAGGATATATTTTGATCTGAGGCCTAAGTGACTAAGATTGCCAACTACACTACAAACATTTCTTCTAATTTCACTGCATTTCGTACCATGTATGACTGTGCATGTGATGAATAAAATTTGATTTGATTTGATCATTCATTCATTCATCTCATACCCCTGTAGCCCGGAGAAGAGAGGGGGGCACTTGGGAATACTTGGGAAGAGATTTGTAATCTTAGTCCTCATTCATTGGACCACACAAGTGAAGCTGTTCATTCATGCTTGTCAGCAATTGACTTAATCAGGCCGGGTTGGTATATTTTTAGTCCACAGTTGGTGATAAGTGCCAAAGGGTTTGCAAGAATGCAACATTTAGTAACAGGAGCTCATTTTGAGTCTGTCCTGTTTTCCTTTCCCATAAAGCTGGTGTCTGCCTGTGATATATTTCATTCAAGGGGGAGAAAAACTGTAAAGATGCATGCAGCTTTCAATGATCTCTTTCAGACCCGCTAGAGAAGGCTTACCAAGGCTTGCAGTCTTTCACGCTCTGAATTATTCAAACAGGTTAAACTATTTTTAAAATGAATTAATAAAAGTACTGGCAATCATCCTAAGGGATACTGTATGTGAATGCATGCACATTTACATTGAATTGTCTGCTGTATAAACTTTCTCCCCTACCCAGCATAACATAAGTAATCATATATTCTGTAGAGAATCCTTAATCATTGCAGTTTGAACGAATAAAGAGCATTATACAATGATTTAGGAAAAGAAGGCAGTTTAATTCTGGTGGCAGTATTGTATACCTAAAAATAGAATAGAGAAGATACTTCCTCTCATTATCCTAGTTGGTTCAAGAGGAATTCTGGTAACATAAGATTCTTAAGAAATAAATTTATGGTTTGCCTCAGCAAAATGTTTAAAAATCTTAAATCTTAACATTTAAAAAAATGTTTAAAAAATGAGAAATGGATAGCATTGTTATTATGTAATGTGGCTTCTATTTCCTGTATATTCCAAATGAACATTTTGGGAAGATGAACTGCAACAATTTATTTGTGGTGCAGATTTATCTTATCAATTTATTTGATAAGATAGTGTGACACCAAGATAAATCATTTCATGTTTGTTAAAGAAAGTAGGTTAAGCAAGTATACTGTTTTAGGGAAAGAAACTGTACATTTCAGCAGTAGTTAGTTATCCTTCCAGCTTCTTGTTTAGCAGAGAGAGATAATTTGCTAGTAGCATGTTTGCTAATTTGTATTCACCAGACTAGAAACCACAGGCCCTGTTGGCACAAAACTCCTGTGGATTTCAGTTTATTCGAGCATTTTGTTATTTTAACAGAAATGGTGCAATTTTAACAGTTGGAAGCTTTGGCTTTTCAACAGTCGAATGGGGAAAGTCGTATGGCTCAGCAGTTAATTCAGTTTTAGAAAAGGGTATCCAGGCTGGAATCATCCAGATGTGGTGAGACTGCAATTCCCAGAATCCTCAATCATGAAGAAATAAAAGCTAAAATAATTTAGTTTCTCATACTATTTCCTGAAAAGTGAGAAAGACTTTGCTTAGCAAAATAGCTTCCTTGCCATCAAGTTAAAGCAAGGAATAAAACCATAAAAAAGAAGTCTTAAGTGTGTGTGTTTTCTATCATGGAAACAGCCTTTGTTCCCATTAGTGTATCTTAATTAGTTGTTTTGCTTCACACTGGGCATGATAGTCTGGAAGTCTCACTTACGTTAGGGCAGAGTCATGCAGCCTTTGATCTCCCATTTTCTCCCACCTTCCAAATATTTGGTGAGAGGTGATGGATCACCTAACCCAAGTTTTTGTTATGCTTTCCCACTAAGAGCCTATGTTTCTATGCAGCATGTGTACAAATAAGTGGCTCAGTTGTGCTCAAAGATATATTTTATTGCTTTTTTGTTTCTTCTGACCTCCATCTGCAAGCTTTATTTCCTTTTATTTACATTTAGATGTAGTTTTTCCAATCTGAGCCTTCGAAGAAAGGTACAGAATAAAAAAAAATCCTAACCAAAAAACAGTAATCAATCATCACTATAAAACAAGGTGGAAATAAATCATGACAAAATGTAGAAGCTCTCAAATAAACTCACAGTAATAGCTAGCAAAGCAGACTCAAGACAGCAATTCAGGCAATAGCTATATTTCTTTAGAGTAACATGTATTTTTGGCCCTTGCAGTATACATGCATAGAGAAAACTCTTTTAAGTGCTGCAACTTGGCCCTGGTATCTATATGACCTGTGTAGTATCAGAAAAAATATTTGATTTGATGGTTTGTGCATGTTGCCGTATTTTGTGCATCACCTACCTACAGAGAAGCGGAAAAATGAGAACAATAATTTTGCTTTCTTGAAATTGGGCTTATGTAAGGCATTGTAGAGGTAAAGCAGATTTAAGGTAAATGAAGATGACAGACTGAATGGAAGATAGCAATGCTGGGATAGAAAAATAGGTGATGAATGAAAGGTGGTTTCTGATTTTAAATAGGGTTCCAAACAACAACAACAACAACAACAACAACAAGGACTTAGCATGGGGGTTGTCCCGGACAAGTGCTAATTGGAAAATGTCAGATAGAAATGTAGGAGTATGTATGTATGTATATATGTATGCATGTAGGAATATATATGTACATATGGGTGAATGTATGGGTGGATGAATGAATGGATGGATGGGTGGGTGGGTGTTTAGGCCACTAACCTATCTGGTAAGGCTGATTTTGCCTTGGTTATTCATGTACTAATAACTTGTGATCCTTGTAAGCTGTCTTTAAAGATTTTTATGAAAGTTGAAATTCCACTGATTTATAGTTCCCTCTCCTAAGATCCATCTAGCAAGACTAAGAAGAAGGGCCTTCTCCATAGTGGCATCCTTCTTGTGGAACATCTTCCCTGCAGAGATAAGATTGTCCCCCACTTTAAATATTCTTTTGTGAGGCCCCGAAGACCTGGTTCTACCAATGGGCCTTGGCAGAACTAAGGGAAAACCACAGAGTGAAATGGAATCCATCAAGCGGATCTCCTGATTGTTGTCACCAGGAGCGTGCGGGCTTATTGGTCTTTATATTGGGGCCCTAGTAAGCCACCCAGAGTCACTGAGAATGAGTTGAGTGGCCATAAAAATGTTCTTAATAAGTAAAAAAAAAATATACTGACTATTGTACAAGGTTTCCAGCCAAATTTAAAGTTCTAGTTTTAGAACTAGAATAACTATAGGATAAGAAATATTTTCAATATTTCAACGCTCTATCCATTACAGGCTTTTTCCTTCATAATATTCAGCAATTAAATGCCTTGAGAAGCTCCCAAATAAGACATTTTGGAAGCAGTAAATAAATGTCATGGCTTAAGTGCATTGATAGCCTTATTTCCATAAATTTAAAGCTCCCTAAACTGGTTGGTAATGTTAACTTGTACTAAGTTCCATAATGTGCCTCTGTGATATGTGAAAACATATTTCTTTTTATCTTTCTGATCTTTTCTAATTTACTCGTCATTCGTATTCCTTGGATGGCCTCAAATTCTAGCATTAAGAGATGTTTATCCTCCCCACTCATTTTTTCCATGCTGTGTAGAATTTGAAATACCTTTGGCATGTTTCTCCTCAACTATCTTTTTTTCAATTATAACATTTCCTTATCAGGGAGTTGCAAGATGTATGAATTTAGTATATGTGAAGCATTTCATAACTATTAACATTTTCACCTTGAATCAAAGCACACTTCAACTTCTGACTGGGCTGGTGGTGGAGTATAGCCTCTCTCCAATTCTAGTTGATGTTTGTTCATGGTATTGTCTCCTATGGAAATTCTGTGAAGTAGTTTTCTTGAAACTATGTAGTTATGATGCACCCTTAGTATTCTATATTCAGAGATTACCACTGGTTCTCTTCATCTTATCATACTGATTTATTTAAGTTCCGTTTTAAAACTACAGGCTCCACCATGTTTTAGGATCTCCAAGCACTGTCAAGGAAACAACACTTTCTAAATGGTTTTCTTTCACATGTGCACTGTTTCTTACGACCATTTGATCTTTTTTAGTAGCTGTAATCTTTTCATTTACTTTTGTGTCCTATTTCCAAGCCATGGCCCATTCCTATATCATCTTTTACCACAATGGATAGTTTAAACCAACTTGGAAGCTCTTCAACTCCAGTCAGTTTTTCTTTAGAATTCAGTTTAAGAATATTTTAATATCAAACACTAAGAGTTTATATCTGGTTTAAGTGGAACCTACTGCATATGTAATTTAAACCTCTGTATTTTATGCTTCCAGATAAAATTTCTAGATGTACAGTATATAGAGATACATAGCTTAATGGAAGCTGATAGCTTTCTCTGAATAACATATTAAGTTCAATCTTCAGCAAGGATCTCAGACATAACTATATGAATAATCTTTTGATGATTGTGAGATCGGGTTCTCATGATCACATTTTTTGATTGAGCCTAAAGACCAACCAATAATTATGGTCCTTGCTAAATGGAAGGGTTTGAGGACAGGAAAAATTTCGCATATAAAATCTAGAGAATCCTTTGGTAATTCAGACATCAGAATTGAACCCTTAAATCTGTGAACTATCCAGACTGATTTCTGCCTATGATGTAATCTACCAGTTTACATGCCAGCCAATGATGAGCCTCAGTGGCACAGTGGTTAGAGTGCAGTACTGCAGACTACTTCTGTGACTGTTGGCTGCCTGCAATTTGGCAGTTCAAATCCCACCAGGCTCAAGGTTGACTCAGCCTTCCATTCTTCCAAAGTGGGCAAAATGAGGACCCAAACTGTTGGGGGCAATATGCTGACTCTGTAAACCACTTAGAGAGGGCTGTAAAGCACTATAAAGCGGTATATACCGTAAGTCTAAGTGCTATTACTAATAAGCATCCATTATAGCCAACTTAAAGAATATATTTTTGTGGCACTAGTGGACCCATCACTACTTTCTTCTCTAAGCAACCATGGTAAATCTAAATTTGTTAGGCAGAAATTACGCCTAGTGCAGAGTTCCTCAAACTTTCTGGCTTTGCAGATCAGCAGGGGGAAGAGAGGGAATGGTTCCACGTGAGTGGTTGGCAAGATTGCACGTGCGCACCTGCGTTTTGCATGAGCAGTGTACATACATACCCACTGGTCACGCAATGGCCCAGAGGTTGGGGATCCATACCATAATGCCCTATTTCCTGGAGTAAAGGTAGCAGAAACCAGGAGGTATTGCCTTTTGATAGGCATCACAGATTCTTTGGAGAAATCTCCCACAGTGGAGAACACTCTGTCATCAATTGTTGCCTGCATTCAGAGCAATATTGAAGAATGAACTATCCTTGGAGAACCTTCTAACTAGATCAGGTTATATTCTGTTTTATTCTTCTTGAGTTGTTATCATTATTTTCATCATGGCTTCTGATTTTATATCTTTTTATGCCTCCTGTGGATTGTTTGAAAAGATTTTTTGTATCTTGTGGGCTGCTGATAGTCAAATTGATTGAAGTGAGATACAAATGAAATAAATAAATAGGGTTTTTTTTTTATGCCTTTGAGATTCTCTGCCCCACCCTTGTTATTTTTAGATTCTTTTAATTGAGAAAAATGGAAAAGTGACATGTGGTTTGAAGAAAAAAAACCAAACACTCTTTATAAAGGATGCCTGTCTATGTTACATCAGGCCTTGTAAAGTTAATGGCCTTTAGAAGTATGTACATATGGCTAGAAGGATCTACGGACCTTCCGGCGTGCATTAAAAACCTTTCTGTTCCAACAAACCAGTCTGGCCTAGTACTATTGGTTGGGGATTTTAATTGGTTTTTATTGGTTTTGGTAATTTTAAATTGTTTTAAATTTTTTTAACATTTCTATAATTTGGTTTTAATTGGCCATTAATTTAATCTATTTTAATTGTGTTTTGTTATATTTTCATGTTTTTAGATGGCTGTACACCACCCCGAGTCCTTCGGGAGAGGGTGCGGTATAGAAGTGATGCTAATAAAATAAATAAATAAATAAATGAGAACGTGAGTCTCCCCAGTCCTACTGCAGCACCTCACTGCCTTACCTCATATCAGAAGTAAAGATTTAAAATCCTGATCAGAGACAAACTCAATAGCTGTCATGCAGTAAAGTGCTAAAGACTATTTCTTAGCCTATTTCACAGTGTGATTAGGATCATTAATTCCTAGAACTCTTTGCATCCTATTCTGTACTTTGTAACAATAGCAGAAATATAACAATATTATAATTTAGAGCAGTAAATTAATTGTGCAGGGGATGTTTTTCTATTAAAAATTGGAAGTCATGATTTATCAGTATGACTATGCAAGGTCTCCTGGAATAAAGTAATAAATCAATAGCTTTTTGAGGTGGTTGAGAATAGGAAGGAGAAAAAGTAGAACTTTCTCAACTTTATGGTAAATGGTTTCTCATTTCAGAACTGTTTCAGCCAGGCAGATTTTACTGTTTCCTTTTAAGCTAACTTCTGACTAAAAGTACATAGAATTATAGCCCTCTAACAAAAACAGCTGGTTTATTTTCTTGTGGTGTGATTTGTCTATGTGTTTGAAAGAGAGAAATAATGAGTGAGTGTGTGAGTTTGTAATAGTCTTTCTATTACATTATGAATAGTAACATAATAAATTGGCATAAAATAGGTTGTCATAAAAAAAATATCAAACACAAGTTACCATGAGTTTGGAATGATTGTTTGTTATTGGAATGTTAAATATGCTTTTGTGAAAAACAAAAACTAAGACCATTTTAAAAACAATCTCCTTAGAGTCACTTTGAATGTTGTGTTAAGATGAGGATATAAGACAATTTGTTAATTAGCTCTCATTTTTGACCTGGGTTATGTTTTATTGTCTTTTTGTTATGGTAAGTAGCCTAGAACCCAGAGAGAGCATAAAATTGACTACAAATACATAAAAATAGATCTTGTAGATAAATAATATTTTTATTTATTTTACCACATGTGCCCCAACATGAGTGACATTGAGATGGCCATGCCCATGCTGGCAATGCCCACCCAAGTCCCCCAAAGTCAAACACAACCCTGATGAGGCCTTCAATGAAATTGACTTTGACACCTCTGTTGTAGAACACTAATGGGTAAAATGGTACCATTTATTTATCAAGAGGGAGGAGACAAGAGCAATCTGTTAAAGCCCTACACTTGGCTTTCAAGGAAGCAGTCTTACAGGTTAGTCATTTTCAGCCCCTGTAAATTTTTGAGCCTCTTATGACTTCCTTACTGTTTAGGCAGCTGATTGTACTGCATAAAATGGGGGCCATGAAAATTAAGATAAACTGAAAACAAACTAAAGGGCTTGCTTTGTTTCTAAAGCTTTAGAAAAGCAGCAAGAAATATTATAGTACTATTTCTAGGGAAAGGGTAGACTACTTTCTTTAGGAAGGATCCTGCTTTGGAACCATTGCCCATCCCGACTGATATCAATGTAGCTGCTCTGCTGAACATGCTCTTGCATCTGCTCAAAAGTAACATTCATTCATCAAAAGCCCTTAGATTAAGACCTGAGCCCTGCAATTACAGTCACAGGATTCCACAGTCATAAAGCAGGGCATCATGTGACACAAACCAATTTTGTTATTTTTTTTATGAGCACCACGGTTGTTAAGGGAACACCACCAATAAATGCCAGTTTTTAGAAATAACATCATAAATTGTGGTCACATGATTGTGGGGTGCTACAAATGACTGTAAATGCAAGCTGGTTGTGCCCAGATGCAGTCCTGTGACCACAAGGGACAGATGTTGGAACTTCAGAACTAAGTCATAAGTGGCTTTTGTGGAGTGCATTGTAACTTTAAATGATTGCTAGGCAACCAGTCCTAAATCAAGGACTATCTGTAGCTTGTATGTCTTGGTTCATCTATTCTTAATGAATGGCTATTTCTCTTTTTTGTCTTGTTTATTTTTTAATCTATGCATGACCACCAGCCATTCCTCAGGGAATTTTTCCCATGTGACCAACTGGAAACAGGCAATTAGACAAAGTGCTCAAGAGCACACACATACCTCAGCAAGGAGCAACACCCAGTTAACCATGGCTGATCTTTGATACATGTGATCGGATTACCATTCATCCTCTCATTGTTCTCCTCTTGTTTCATCATGTATACTTCTGAAATAATATATTCTTACTGCATTTTATTTATTTTTATTTTTCTCCTAATATACAAAACTCTCATTTCCATGTAATAATGTGGTCAGAAGGATGATGGTGCATTAACAAAGTGTTGCAAGTTATTAGTGTAATGTACATATTAAAAAACTATCAAAGTTTAATATTGATATTTCTGTTCTGACAACATGTTAGTCTTGGTTCATTATTCTGACATTCCGTGTGTGTGTGTGTGTGTGTGTGTGTGTGTGCATGTATGCATGTATTTGTCTGGGTGAGAATCTGTAGCCATCTATCTGTTAATTTATTCATATCTATCTATCTATCTATCTATCTATCTATCTATCTATCTATCTATCTATCTATCTATCTATCTATCTATC
>JANHFJ010005936.1:0-10682 GCA_032468195.1 Cerberus rynchops
ATGGATGGATGGATGGATGGATGGATGGATGGATGGATGGAGAGAGAGAGAGAGAGAGAGAGAGAGAGAGAGAGAGATTTCCATTTCAGAAAAGCACAAACTTCAGGGGATGAGGAAGGCAAAACAAGCAAGATAGTTACTATAGTCTCATCAAAGTCTCTGACACTGATACAAAGTTATAAGATTTGAATTGAGATTGTCATCTTGGCTCTTTAAACACACTTTTCCTTCCATATACATCTTGGTTTAGAAACTATTGTTTATGAACTTGCTTTACACCAAGTCCGCCCAACTAGTTCAGCATTGGATACCAATAGGAGTGTATTATTTGCACACTCACTAGCACTGATGGTGTTACCTAATTGGGTAATGAAACATTTGCAAGAAAAACAAAAACAAAAAAGTTCCACATTCTCTAGCACTGAAGGTGTTACCAAGTTGGTTAAGGAAAAAAAATCTGCAAACAAATAACCAAGTTCAAAGTTATAACCAAGGACTCCACAGTTCAACCCTCAACTATGAATATTCTCTTCTGTTATTTTTGTTTACATGGAATTTATGTGCATCACTGATGAGCTATGATTCTTTCCTAATTATTGTCTCACATCACTCTATGATTCTCTAAACCTGGTAATAGAGAGGTCCTAAAATATCACTATTTTTTGCAAGACCTGCAATCCATGCAGAACAACTGTGATAGGAATAGAGACCAGATGTAATATGAAGAGGTTATTTCTACCTTGAAGAAAAGAAGGAAAAACCAAGACAATGATCAGATAAAAGAAATTTGAGTTTGGAAAGGATCTGCAATCTGAATAAGCCTTTCAGACAAGACATTCCCTACTTCTCAGGAAAATAAAGCAAAAGTGTCAAACTTGCGGCATCACATTGTCATCATGTGTTGTTTCGTGATTTATTTATTTTTTTTGCCTTTGCAGAGCTGGGGTGGGTGTGGCATGCATGTGATTCATCCTGCCCAAAGGCTGCCAGTTTGACACCCTTGAGATAAAGGGAAGAAAAAGAAGCATATTCAGCCTTGTAAGATTCTGTTACTATAACCTTATAATTAAAGAAGGAGTAGATGTAAACTTTGATTCCTAGTTTAGCCTACCTTGCTAAATTGGCAATAGTTCAAGACAAGTGAAATTTATTTGACTCAGACTCCATGTCATGTTTGGGTAAGTTTGAGTTTGGAAAGGATCTGCAATCTGGTGTATGGGGGAGAGATGGGAGTTGTAGTCAGGTGGAAGAGTGGAGGATGTAGGGTGTATGGGGGAGAGATGGGGTGGGGAGCATGGGAGTTGTAGTCAGGTGAAGAAGGGTAATGGAGATATGGGCTGCCGGGGAGGATGGGAATTGTAGTCAGGCAGACGAGGTTAGTGGGCTGGTGTATGGGGGAGAGATGGGGTGCTGGGGAAGATGGGAGTTGCAGTGTAACCTATCTGGTCAAGAAGGAAAGTGGGGGGTTGCATGGATGGGGTGCTGGGGAAGATAAGACTTGTTGCCCAAGTGGGAGGGATAATAGGGGTCATTGTAGTAGATGGCAAAAGGGGGCTTTGGGGAGGTTGCAAGGCGTATGGTAAGTTGTTAGGGAAGGATAGTAGGAAATATTGTAGTTTGGGTGCTGGGAAGTTGTAGTGGGAGTTGTAGTGTAGGGTGAGCGACAATTGAGATTGCTTTGCTGGTTAAGGGGGCACCTGATCAACAGCACCCCCTAGCTTGGGGGGGAATCAATATCTGAAGTCCCATGATTTTCTCAGCTTTGTTGAATATTGATTTATCTGAACAATTTTTGTAGCTACCCATCTTGCTGGGTTCAATCCTATCCATGGTTTCCAGGCTATAAGGTCTGGATTTGCAGCACGACATTAATAATTGAGCAAATCCCTTGGCTTTTCTTTGCCTTTTATGTTTTTGTGTATCGAGTATTAATCTTCCTGTGTTCAGCACTCTGTCCAAGTATTCTCAAAACTGCAACTCCCAACATCCCCAACCAGAGCTGTAATCCAAGCATCTATCTCTGTTTGTCCCTTTGGGAGAGGCTGTGAAACTCACCCATGTGTATATATGTAAATACCAGCTTAAATACATGATGCTCTAGAATAGAGAAACGTTGGGGCTTCCTTTCTGTTTGGCTTCTTCCTCATTCCTTCCCAAGAATTGGCATCCTTCAACAATTATTGTGGGAAAAGCAGAAAAGCAACTCAGAATATAGCTTTCCTCTTTTATTTTGCCCATATTCTTGTTCTTTTGAAAACTATTTTAGGGTGACAAGGGACTACATACATATCTTCCCCTTTTATCACTCCATAGGATAACCTTGTGATTTCTTTGATGATCCAGAAATTACTTTCTTCTTCTTCTCTCACTCCAGTCTCTTAGGCATTTTCTAGAAATTGTTTTCTCCTTCTGATCTCGCTGCCACAGGAAGAGAAGAATAAGTTAACGCTACTATCTCTTTTCCCTTTTTCTTTTCATGGAAGTAAATTTTGTTGCTTAACAATTCAGTCAGCTGAATTGTTTCTGTCTGCAGAATCACCACCAGGCTGATCTGTCATAGTCCTCTTGAACTTCTCAAGTATTGCCAAAAATATTTTCTAGGGACAGAGATAGGGAAATTATTGAATGCCATGTTGCCTAATTCATCATTATTTGTCATTAAATCAAATCCTGTTTACATTTTGCCCCCACTTTAGGGATTGCGTCATGCTTTAACCTTGTCCTTAGTAGCTGATCCATTGTCCTTGTTTTTGTAGCAAGTCAACCCTGCACCTCTGTCTCCCAGGCCAACAGTTTTCAACTGGTTAATCGCTATATGCTACCTGTTTGTGATAAGGTGCTGCTGCAGGGAAAGGAATCCTAGACATTGGGAAGTTTTGGTTTGGCCTGGATGTTTGTTATTGAGGAAGTAGGTGCATGGGAGGAATCGCACAATGATGGGGCCTGAGGTCGACAAGAAAATAAGCTCCCTTGTCGGGCCTTCCACAGCTTAAACCTCGCAGTAAAAACCATCATTGGCTCCATTTATTGAGAAAGGTATTGTTCATTAGAGGTCAAGTGTATTTTGGGTCAAGGTTCAGCTTAGTGTGTGGTCCTTTCCTTCCTGCTGGGTGACCTTGAGGCAGCATCTTGAGGAGATACAGCATTTACTTTTGTTTCCCAAAGCGTTCCCCTCTTCATTTTCCTCCTTGCACCTCATGGTAGTCTGTCACCAAACAGTAACAACAAGCAAATATGAGGTATCAACTGACATCCCTACTCTGAACTGGGCTGGGTGGGTGGGGGGAAAAAAAACCCCTAATGCCTGTGGTATATTGCCTTTCTCCATGAGCAAACAAATAGAGTTTGATTTTCTGTGAGGTTTCGGCCCCTGGAAATCCAGTTTCTTAGGTGGAGGGTAACATTAATTGTACTTCGGCCCAAATTTTGAACACATCTGTTGGATCCCAACCTGCCTGTTGAGAGCATACTTAAAGATTTCGTAAATGTAGAATTGAAAATTGAAAACTCTTTTTAAAAAAAACCCCTGCACATGAATGAATTTCTTTTAACATAGTTGATGTTGTTAGGGGATCAAGTTGAATACCTGGCCATTTAATCCTTCCCCAAGTTTATTGAAAGTGGTTTGAATCCGGCATGGATAGTCTCTCCCTGAAGTTGCCCAAAATGGAACTCTCTCGACTATAACTGGCAATTATCAGTTGTGGAGAGTTCCATTCCTAACTTCCAAAATGGTTGCCAACTAACAACTCTTGGGTTGTATCTCAGTCTAATGTGCATTGCGTAATGATCTTCCCATTCTTTTTACTGCTTGTCTTTTTAGAAGAAGGGTTTGGCAAAGGCCAAGTAAAACTGAAAGCTGTTTGGTTTTTAATAGTGAAGGAAAAGTTGGCATGATTTGTCTTCTCTATATATTTTTACAATGCAGTAGTCTGTAATGTGCTGAATGGATTTGGCTTCATTTTTGTAATACTTGCAGTCCTTAGGAATAATTATCTCCCATAAAACAATAACTGGGATGCCATTTAAAATACTCCATGTTGGCTCCATGGCTCTACTTGATCATGTTAGAGACAGCTGTAGTTTTCTTATGAAAGCTGGTATTATTGACACTTTTTCTATGCCTGTATAATGGTTTGAACTGCTAATCTCAGAAAAACATTACAGTAAGACGATTTAGTTAATATTTGATGTAAGGTATAGCTAGACTAAACGCGTGAATGATTATTTAGGAATGAAACTAATTGACCAGGTTAAGATGTACTTATTAAACAAGTTATACTCGTTATACTTATCATATACTAAGCTATAAACTAGCGTTGCGCATCATGAGATTCCCCAACTCTCGGTGTAGCCTTTGAGGAAGTCCTAAAAGCCTTCCCTTCCCAAAAGTGCTGCTAGATTGTAATTAGGAAGACGAGAGAGTAAGAACATTATTAAAATAAGGGTTTTAATTACAGCCAACTAACATTAAGTTAATTTTTGGAAAGCTGCTGCCACTTCAGCTGAGTCTGAACCTTGGCACCCAAAAGTTCAGCATCCCTGGCAGAAACCAAAGTACAAAATAAAAATACTGCGTAAATGATACACTAATAAATAGGAACAGCAGTTGTAACAGCAGTGATAGAAGAAGGTGTCCCTGTGTGGCGTTGGTGGGCAGGAACCTGAAGTCTCAGGTAATGTTAGTGTTGTTAGACTCTTACTAAACCCATCCGCGTCTGTGGAATTCAACAATAGCTGAACACCCACTGGGGCCCTTGTATGGTAGTAATTTGGCATTAGTTTCCAAGCTTTAATTCAGTACAATTTTTCCCCCTTACGAATAGTGCATAATTGTGGACTATTGCTTTTTTCATATTTACTAATTTGAGACTGTTAATAAGGGTGTGGTGAATGGGGAAGAAAGGTGAGGAGGATTGCCCCTTTGGAAGGGGTTGTCTCAAATGTTTGGTTAACCACCCAACAATCTATATTTGGACAATACTGTTATATGATTACAAACATTGATTCCTGTTTCTGATTGGTCATCTGTATTCCTTTCAAAGGGACTTACACTTGTCAGGAATGAAAAATTCTTGGCCCTGCAGATCCTGTTGAATTCCAGTTCTTATCAGAGACAATCTCTGTGACTGATGGTGACAAAGGTTTATTATAGCTGTAGTTCTAGAGTGTCTGGAGCACGAGAACATACTCATTCGTGTATATTTTTGCATGGAAGTTAGATAATTTACATATTAATGTAACTTGAATTACAGAAAATTCATGGCTGCCTGCTAACTTCTTGCGTTGGTTTCTTTTTGATGTTTAGGCATATCGTAAGCTTGCCAAAGAATACCACCCGGATAAGAATCCAAATGCAGGTGACAAGGTATGAATTGGTGTTCCTTGCAACTTGCTTCTGAAACATATTTTTCACCGTTAACTGAGCTAGATGCAATTGTGAATAAAATAGCCTTGAATGTTTAGCCCATGGATTTAGGAATTAGCAAATTTCCAGTCTTCGCCGTAAAATAAAAATTGTTCAGTTTGATTGGGGAGATGGTCGAGTTCAAATCTGAATCTAAATCCTAAAATTCAGCAGCCCAAATACTAGGAACTACTTTTTTAAAATTTTTATAAGCATAAAATAAGATGATTCCTGTGTTCCTATGAGCTGCTTGGAAAACAGTGGCTCTGGTTAGGAGACCGAGTAGCTTGCAATCCTCAAATCTTTCCCCTTACTATTGTGAGTTAAGGGAGGTGTAGTGGAATGTGTGGATGAGCTTGGGGAAAAGGTGCTGTCTAGGAGATGAGAGGCAAGAACCCCCTGTAACTTAACAGAGAAAGAAACATAGGAAGGACCTGTCCTAATGGATGAAGTAGTAATGGGAACAGACTGATAACGTAGTGTTACAGTACGGTAGAATTAACTCACCATGTTTCCTGTCTGGTTTATCTGAGAGGATTGACAGGACCAATAAAGAAGAATATTTGTAGTTCAGTGTTGAAATGAGGGGTCCTTGGTGCTCTGAGTGACAGGAGCTTGCAAGCAACAAACACGATGCTTGAAAGCTAAGTACATTAAGAGTGGGCATCAGCTTAAATGGGGTGAGCAGAGGAGTTGCTTATGAAGGCAGATAGTGCAAAATGTTAGATGCCCAAACGACTTGTTTCTGGAACTGGTACACATTGACCCATAAAGCAATATCCATTCCGGTATTACCCATGGATGGTAACCTCACTTCTTGGCTTGTAATACTAGGAAATGAAAATAATCAAGGCTATTTTTTTTAAATGGTTTTTCTCTTTCTTTAGTTCAAGGAAATCAGCTTTGCCTACGAAGTTCTCTCAAACCCCGAGAAACGTGAATTATACGACCGATATGGAGAACAAGGCCTCCGGGAAGGTAGTGGTGGAAGCGGAGTGGACGATATATTCTCCCATATATTTGGTGGGGGCCTTTTCGGTTTCATGGGTAATCAGAGCAGAAGTCGTAATGGAAGAAGGCGAGGTGAAGATATGATGCATCCACTTAAGTAAGTACCTAGCTAGTGTCCTTTTGTTGAAAAGTTCTTTAATTCACAATAGCCCTATTTTGCTTCAGTATCTTTTTTTAGAAAGCAGGAAGATCTCAGTTCTGGTTGAAACTGTTTATTATTAAAATATTCTCATTGACTTCAGGTCATCTATTTTAATATTGATCCCATTAACCAACTTTGTATCCCTTCCTTTTATTTCTAACAATTCTTAATCTTTAGTCTGTTCAAATAATACCATGGAACTTGATTTCTTTCCCTTTTTTCTCTCCTCACAAGATTCTTCAAAACTTTAACAAGCTCTTTTTTAAATCCAATAGGAAAATTATCTATATTACTCTCTTGGTTTATTGTTTGATTATTCTTTTTAATTGAGATATCATGGGTTACTTTCTCTTTTAACTGTTAATGTTCTTTGCATACCTTCATCAGTTGCTTTTGTCTGCAGTCTCTGAAGAGAATCTTAGAAAATGGAAAATTAATATAGGAAAATATTAAGGTATCCTGATTCAGATAATTTACACTTTACAAGTACTATCTTGAACATAAGAAAACTGAGTGGAAGCCAGTAAGGGCAGAAAATATTTCTTTCTATATTAGTATTACTACTACTAATAAAGTTTCTGATCACAGCTGTTATTCCATGCCATAAATTGAGCTAAATCTTCCAACCTGAAATTATACTTTGGATAATAAATAATAGCTGTGTGCTGACTTCTGAATAATTCAAACAATTTCAAAATTGCAAGGCACTTGGAGGAAATAATTAAGCTATGGTAAAAGAAATATCAGTGTTAATAGGGCTTGGAATATAAAACTGCAAAATAATTTTCTGGGGATTTTTATTTCGTTATTCATTTGTTTGGTACCTTGAAGCAAGTGATTCAAAAATAAGGTCACACCACTGAATCATCATAAAATTGAGCATTAAAGCCTTGCCTACGCTTAAGGTAATAAGGTACGTTTCCTGAGGGAGAGAAACAACCCAGCGAGCTATAATAATTGACTGGAGCGTATCCTTCTACCAGTCAATGCATTAAAAATATGATTCAGCATCTCTTTATAATAAAAACCGCAAAATATTTGAAGTTGATCAAGGCAAAGAGAAGAGCATTCTCTGTAGAGGACCAAGTAGGCAACCATTTGAAGTTTTATGTAACAGGTGCACTCAGAGTGGCTGGCACAGTAAGCTGCATATTTGCAAATGAGCTTCAGGCTGAGGGAGGCCAATCACAAAAACTTCATCTACTAGAAGATGTTGTCTAACATCCCAGAGGGACTTTTAATTAATTATGTTCTTTGTCTGGTATGCCAGCTTCCTCTTTAATTTTTAATAAACAATTTAAAGTCAAGCTGAGCATGTAGTCTGACACATGTGGATGGTGTCCGTGAGTCTCACGTTCCCAGTTCTGGATTTGCTCTCTGTCCTCAAAATACTGCAAGCGGGCATCATTTTATTCAAATGATGAATATCAGTGACATACATCTTATTTGATACCTTGGCTTGTTTTGTTTTTTTTAAATCAAGCAGCTCAACTTAGTACATACATTTGTAAAGAACAAAACAAGTTCAATTGTGAGTGGGATCTCCAGTGTTTTTGAGTCTGAGATTATTCCTTACCCTCCTTGAACGAATGACTTCAAATCTGCTTTTTAAGTATTCTTTGTGCTCTCCTGAAAAGAAATAGAGGCGTTTTAAAATGTTAAACAATTCCCCCCAGTAGGGCTTCAAAAGAGTTCACTTCCATTTTTGGTTGCCCTGTCTTCACAATCCTTCCTTGTGTAACCATCTACCCGAGGGCCTTAAGTAGTCTGTTAATAACCATGTTATTTCTGATTGGCTGTGAGAATAACCTTGAGAGACGAGAGAAAGGGACTGTGGTCTAGACAACAGACTGATAAACAGCATCTGAGCCTAAACCAGAAATGTAATTTGAGAAAGCATCTCAGGATTGACCCTCTCTACTTCTCTGGGGCAAAAAGAAAGGGGAACCCTTTCAGACTTGCAATCTCCTGTTATTGTCAATACCTGACAGTAAAAGTAGTGTCCCTGAGGTTGGGTTTCCTGCTCTGGACTATCTTGAGACTATTTTGGGGTAAAGCGGTGGGAAAATAAGCCATAATACAGAAGTAAAAGTAAATCTGTGCAGCACAAAAATTTCCTAGTTCTTCTGCTTAAAGAGGGAAGGAAGGAAGCAGCAGAGAAATGGTGAGGAAGAAGAGTTGAGATTAAATACAGGGAGTCCTTGATTTACAACAGTTCATGTAGTGACCAAAGTTAACGACGACCCTGGAAAAAGTGGCTTATGGCTGTCTTTCCCACTTACGACCATTGCAGCGTCCCACGGTCACGTCAAAATTCAGGCACTTGACCCATGTTTGTGACGGTTGCAGTGTCCAGGGGGTTGTGCGGTCACCTTTTGTGACCTTACTAGGAAAGTCAGTGGGGAAATCGGATTCACTTTAGTGTCTTTAATTTTGGAATATTCTGACTCAAATACCTGCTCAAGAATTAAACTCGGGTGATGTTTAGAATGAAGGAGACAAGATTAATCGGTGTTTTCCAGTGTACTTGGAGAAAATGGGGGGTTAAATGTTGTCTTGGTGCATTATTAGATGTACAGAGCTGCTCTGATGGCAGGAAGAGAGAAACTAACTGCTCTTTTCAACTTTGCAGTTAATTGAGCTCCACTGTTCTTAACATTGCGTGGGCCAGTTTTAACAAGTATTTGCAATGGCACAGTTATCATTCCATCAGAGAAAATGTACGGTAACGCACCTATTTAGATTTGCATTTTGCAAGGTATTAAAATAAACTTCTTTTCTTCTCAGAGTTTCTTTAGAAGACCTATATAATGGGAAAACTACCAAACTACAACTTAGCAAGAATGTCCTTTGTAGTTCATGTAATGGGTGAGTTTTTCTTTTATTCATTTGTCTTCAGAAGTTTCTTAGTTCAGATAATAGCCCGTCAGTCATTCTAAAAATAATGTCCACCCATCTAAAATGCGGGTGGTTGTATATCCCCCCAGCCAGAGTAGCTGCATAATATTTGCATCTCCGCTCTTTCTGTGGCCCTCTCTTAGTCTTTCCATCTGGCATTCCTGCTTAGTTTCTTGGTGCTTTCATGTCATTTGTTCGATTTCAAAAAAATCACGGCGTTTTCTTTCTTTTGACCTGGATGCAGTCAAGGGGGTAAATCTGGAGCAGTTCAGAAGTGTGCAGCTTGCCGAGGCCGAGGCATGCGAGTTATGATCAGGCAGCTGGCTCCCGGGATGGTTCAGCAAATGCAGTCGGTCTGTTCTGATTGCAATGGAGAAGGTAATCCAACCGGTTCTTCGCCAAGAAAGGAGGAGGGCAAAGGATTTAGGCAGGCTCGATCCCATTGTTACCAAATAAAATGCCAGTTAATGTTCAGGAGGTTACAGTGCCAGCCTCATAGCTGAGATGCCCATTAGTGAGCATTTACGTTTTGTGCTTCGGGGGGGGAGCAGATAGGTTGGTTGCCTTGCCTTCCCTAATGGAATAAATGACAGGCACAGCCTTCTGAAGTTGGCTACCTCCGCATTTAGACTGTCTTGATAATACAGTAACTGATCTTGGCTTAGTTTATCCATCATCGTAGGGTTGGTGGAATTGGGGTACAATTGAGATATAGCAGAAAGAGAGAGATTTTGCTGGTTTTGAAGCAAAAAAGGTATTGGATCACAAGTGCATTACAGGGGTAGCATAATGCTATTGCATTATAATGTTTAAAACTAGGCTGGGTTGACCACCTTTTAGGGATCAAGGATACGTTCATGGATATCTTCCGGGGGGAAAAGCAGAAGGGGGACGGAACAGGCAAAAAAAACTTCTGTTAAAATTCAGTGACACGTGAATAAAAACATGTTTTTGCCACCAGCCTTTTTTTTTTCCAAGAGGAAGGCCACAAAGTCTGAGCAAATAATACAGTAGCTTCCCATATAAATGTACGCAATCTCTCCTAAATATGAAAGGGAGCAAGCTTTTTTTCTCCCTGAACATTCTTGTGCACTTGTGCTAATTTTTTGGCAGTCAGGCCAAGAAGAAGGAACAGAAGCCTGCCCTAAAATAGATAGATGATAGATAGATAGATAGATAGATAGATAGATAGATAGATAGATAGATAGATAGATAGATAGATAG
>JANHFJ010005939.1:11442-23951 GCA_032468195.1 Cerberus rynchops
GCCACTACCGGTTCGGGTGATGTGGTGCGATCTGGCTGAATTTCACCACTACACTACAGGAACAAATATTAACTGTATTTGTCAATTTCAGTTATTTATAAAAAATAATAAAGGTGGATAAGGAAGAAAAAGTTATAAAAGCCTGTTTATGCTGGAGTTAAACAGATGACGAAAAGCACTGATTTTATATTCTCGTTCTTTGGATCCCCTCAAATTCTGATAGAAAACAGGAAGCTACTGGTGAGCTAAATGCCACAAAGCCCATCCAGCATGAGAAACAAAATAGAGCATTTGGAGAACATAAAACTAAACAAAAAAACCACAACCTTGCCAGAAGAAAATAGATGTAGGTAATTCTAGAATAAAGACTTTACTCTAAATATTAATGAAGCTCTTTCTGACTTGCACAGCTTACCTATGGGTAAATGTTTTCTTGTACAGCCAGTCCTGTGACATAACAGTCTGCTGCAAGAATGACTAAAAATAGGATGCAAACCTCATTCCCACTTTGTCAGCCAATCAGCAGGAAAGCACTGGATGTGCTCGCTGTCTCTAAAAATTCTGGCTTTTTTTCCCTGTGGAACTCAGATTTAATTGGACTTGCTTGGAGGAGGTGATTCTTTTTTCCCCTCCTTCATTAATGAAATAAAATTCTCCTTCTCCCTTTTAGTGGATGCAATCAAGGGAAAAACAAAGTATGCATACAGCAAGCTTTAGAGCCCTGACCATCTTAAATTAGACCCTTTATTTGGCTATCTTTACTTTCCACCTAAGGAAACCTTTGCTGTTGAGTACAATCATCAGTCAGGAATGAGGGAATCAAGAAAGTGAAGCTGCAGCTTCACTTCTGCTCTCCCACCATGCATCACTGTTTTTGGGAAGAAGGTACAAATGCAAGATTTAGGCCACAGCGTTCCGGTTTTATATTACTCCAGCTCTTGATGGAGCCAAACACTGTTGCTTCACAAGCCAGACATCTTTTTTTTTTCTTTAACTCTTCTAGAGTGCTAGAGAAATTCTTCCTATCATTCCTCCCTGTTCTAGGCCTCTGTGTTTTCTGCACCATCAATGGTGGTAGTGAAAGTATGGAAGCCAGGAGGGACAATTGAGGAGATGGACTTTAAGTTGGCTAACGTGGATTTTTTTTCTATTTTTTTAATTTAATCTAGCAGGAGAAAAACATAATCTTTATTTCTGTTTGTTTCAGTAGAGTTATCCCAAATTACCATGAAACCTGAAGATAGAATACTGATTGATTGACTGACTGATGATTGATTGATTGATTGATTGATTGATTGATTGATTGATTGGTTGGTTGGTTGGTTGGTTGGTTGATTGAGTGAGTGAGTGAGTGAGTGAGTGAGTGAGTGAGTGAGTGAGTGAGTGAATGAGAGAGAGATTATGTGACATCAAGTAGATGTCAATTGACATGAGGGGAGAAAGAGAGAGAGAGAGATTGTTTATATATAAACAACCAGCAAACTCTATTCTCCCGTGTACTGATGATGTTACCTAGTCAGGTAATGAAATCTCCACAAATGTAGAACTTTTCTCCTTGATATATTCTGCTGCCAAGCTTCAATAATGAACACATTTCAAATCCAAGCTCAAATGAACTTGGACTAGATTAATATCTGTACTTCATCTTTGTCCAAAGGAAATGTTTCACTCTTTTACACATGAGTAATGGCTTTGAAAATTGAAAAAAGAACTCAATTGTGAGTTCTCCTGATACAGTCCATATTTAAGTTTATTCAGTTCCTTCAAAATCATACATTATAGGAGAAGCCAAAGTCTCATTTATATTCAGTACCAAACCACATTTGTATGGGTTATGTAGCTTGTTCAATTATCAGCTGTGGTGGCTCAGTAGTTAGAATGCAACTGCTGATTGCCAGCTGTTCAGCAGTTCGATTCTCACCAGCTCAAGGCTGACTGAGCCTTCCATCCTTCTGAAGTTGGTAAAATGATTGTTGGGGCAATATGCTGACTTTGTAAATCATAAAGCACTGTGAAGCAGTGTATAATTCAAAGTGCTGTTGCTATTTCCTCTAATTAAAAACAGATTTTTTGCTGTAGATTTCATAATAAAATATTTTAAATATTTAGCATTGCAGAATTGATATTTTGTGGCTAGAAGTATGGAAGATAGAAATATTTTTATGCCTATTCATTATTTGTACAGTACAGTGTGAAATTAATACATATTTCCGAAATCTGTCTGTAGCAATAAGGCTAGTACCGTAAAAAGAAGACATTTTCAGACATTCTGACAAAGCATATACCAGGATTGTAACATATAAATTATCATTTTTATCCCACCTTGTAGAGTTTTCAAAATCATTCTCAAAGTAAGAATAAACAAACAAACAAACAAACCACACACCTTCTTTCCCCAAACAGCTGTCCATAAAGTAAAAATTCACAGGTGCGAAATCCCTATTACAAATTTCTCAGGCAGAGGATTTCCATCACACAATGATTGGCTTGATACAGCATACTAAATTATAATTTATTTAACCATGGCTTATGGAATAAAACGTGATTGAATATGCCAATCATAAAACATAATTTGTAAATATAATGGTTTATAACATTATAAGGCAAACCTAACATTAATTGAGACCTAAGTAAAATCAGTAAATCCGGCAAATATATTGTAATAGTTGTTTTATCTTTGAACTTGTTAGTGATGATCCAGTGATGTGTTAATAAGAGCACACATTCTGTCCATCTAGAAAAGTATTGCAATGACTAGGAATCCTTTTTATGAAAATAAGCAAAAATGCATGTATAAAAATTAGACATTAGAAACTATGAGGCAAATTTTATCAAGAAAAAGAAAATCCTTACCTACAAGGTAATTCCATAGAGAGGTTTCAGAGCTTATTAACAATAAACTATCTTTCACAAATTAACTTGTTAATAGAAATTAAATGTTATATTTCTCTCTCTGATCTTACAAACCAGGAAAGAGCTGTAAAAAAAATAATGCTGGAGACAACACAGTGTTATGTTGTGTTCTATGATGAATAACTTTGTTCCTCTGGGTTTACTCCAGCAACATATTAGGCTCTGGCCTCCTAATATATGCAGTGATGCTTTTCTGTCTCTTATGATGTTGCCACTAACTTTTTGGCATGACATCCTTGGCTGATATGACTGACGGCAGATATGAATTTTTTACAGCCCACTGATTAGCAGCTTTATTTTCAGGTTCTTCCCTATCTCAGCAAAACAGCTCTTTGCTGTTCAGTATATTTGTTCACACTCCCACCAACTCTTACCCCACAGGCTTATCATACACTTTCTCATGAGTGGTTATTTTTCATTTTTTGCTCTCCTTGCTGAATCTATGGCTCAGGGTTTTATTTTATTTTATTTTATTATTTTATATTTTATTTATTTTATTATTTTATATTTTATTTTCGAATTTAGAAACCACTCATTTGTCTTATTCTGGGAGACTCTGGGCAGTGTACAAATAAAATATTAACCTTTAGCTATAAAAACAATTCATCTTGATGGTTATTCTTCCTTTTGTTACCTGATGAACAATTGTCTAACTTAGAAAAAGAACTCTCTAGGATATGGGGGTTCTTCCTGTGCAGGAAGGCATGATGTACTTGCAGGAGAGCTGGAAGAAATTAGGTTGTCTGAAGGTTTGAAAATGATTGGTAACTCAACATAACAGGGAAAAACAATGGCATGTATAGCTTCTTTTGTATGTCCTTCCTGATCCCTGCTTCATTCTTCAGTTGCATTATACTGTAAATGGTGATAGAAAGGTGATGGGATAATTTTGGAAGAACCAAAGCTATTTTTAATATTTCATGTTTTCTGTTATTATTTTTTTACAGTTCTTATTCTTTGTTCCTTTTTTTTCTTTCTTTTCTCTTTCTCATTTACTGTATATTTTTCTTTAAATGTACACCTTATGCTGTACATGTAAAATATTTCAATATAGATTATTATTTTTAAAAAGAAAAGTGTAATAGCATACTGGGAGAAGGCATCTTTCCCAGATTCATGCCTTGCAGATAGGGTTGCAAGACTTCAATCTGAAGTTGTCCAGAGTGGTTATCAGACAGGACAATATCAGATAGATGAACTAAGGGATCATTCAGTGTAAGAGATCTAATATCTACCTATTTTTGCATGTGGAAATTAGGACCAATTGTAAGGAAGTCAAATTCATTATTATTGGTTTAGTTTTATATCTGCAGGTGAGTACCATCATAAGTGATTGTTATAAAGAATATGGGAACTGCTTAAAAACATTTGCCAGTTATTTGTTTTCCGATGGAATAACTAGAGGATGGCATACAGCTGTGGAAGTGGTTCAGGAGGCAAACTAAATCAAAATGTCACTGGAAAGTAGCTGGGAACATTAAGAAACATGAAATTTTCACAGACACTGGCAGTAAATAGCCAAGGTGGTATTATTGAAGGCTGCCAGCTGGTGAAATGCAGAGAAACAAGACACGTTATAATGGAAGATGCCACAATACTATTAGCTCATTTTTATAGCTGATATACTCAGGGATGGGGATGTAAGAGTTAAATTCCTAAAATAATCTATATTTAATGCCAACAATATTTATTTATTTATTAGAATTTGTCAAACAATGAAAACACGAATACAAGAATAAAAAAAACAAAAAATACAATGACAGGAATGATAGGCACATTAGTGCACTTATGTATGCCCCCTCTACCACTTAGGTAGGATGTAAGGTCCACGGAAGTCAATTTGCGACTGAAACTATGAGAATTTGTAGCTGAAACAGCTGAATCAGGTAGAGCATTCCAGACTCTGACAACTCTATTACAAAAGTCATATTTCTTACAGTCTAGTTTGGAACGATTTACATTAAGTTAAAAGCGGTTGTTAGCAAGCGTATTATTGTGATTAAAACAAAAAAAGGTCATTTACAGGTAAAACATTACTATGTATTTGCAATAATATTGTACATTTAACTTTTTAAGGCATGGACATTGGACATGGTTAGATTGAAGAACACTACTTGATAGAAAACCATATCAATACAGAATCTGGAGAGGACGAAGTCAAATCTATTAGTCTTTCCTCAAATGTTTAACATATAAGGATACATGGGAAACAAATACAGTATGTCTACTATATTGATGCCAGCTTTTATTTCTTTACCCACTCCCTCCGTGCTTTATTTCTGTTCCTGCTTATATAACTTTTTTTTTTTTCAGGACAAAAGCTTCCTGGCAGCTAACAAATTATACATTGATCAGTTGATAAACAAACATATTTTAGAACCAGTTATCAAACAAAAAGCAGGCATTTAACTCAATACAAGCCCAGCATGACCACTTCGCCAAAAGAAATATGAACAGTCCCACTACAGATGGATACTGGAGTCTGGGTGACACCACAGAATTGCTTCTGCTTCAGATGTTGAACCTGGGTGGAGAAGGTGGCTTTATGATCCTGAAAAACAAACAAACATGCATTTGGTATCTCAAACACAGGGGGAAAAGTCATGATGTGATTAGGCTTTACAAATTGTAGCTCAGATAATATGTATGCGCTGTGCACATTCCTTAACTTTCTCCCCTCTCTACATTGAAGAAGAGGCTAATGTGTCCCTTTCTGCCTCTTTGTCCCTGACTTATCACCAGCCTTATTTCCCATCACCTCACTTGGGAATTATTCCAGTCTTATCTTCTCTCAATACAGTATAAATAAATCCATGTGAAGGGGTAGCCCTAAGACACTTAGGTAAGCAATGCCTCCTTGAGTCCTTCCCTCTTTGTTCCCAAGAACTGATTTTATTTTAATTCCTCTTTTCTGACCCAAATGAAGTGAGCCCAATGAATAAAACTGCCAGGAAAAATGTTTTTGAGAGATAGTGAAGAATGGTAAAGGGAAGGCCAAGGCCAAAAGCAATCACTTTGTTTGCCAGCCTCTTGTCAGGAGAATGATACTTGTTGCAAGGTTTGACACTGAAGTTAATATTTGAAAATATATGGAATATTTCCAACATTATTTTTTTAAACAACCCGGTGCATTCTGGAGGGAGGGCGTTCGGAGGAAGGAAGATGACAAGTGATGACAAGAAGAGAAAGGAAGGACTGTATCTTTAAGACTGCGCCCCTTTTATTCTAACAACATACATACCAGAATTTTTAGGAATGTCACAGAGCTCAAACATTTAAATAAATAAGTAATAAAGTGTGATAGATGAAATCATTGTCAAGGACAAGGTTAACACCAAAAAGTTGGATGCAATGTTGGGAGCAATGTGGGCCATCAATTTACCAGACAACATTGTTTTGTTTCATGCTGCATGCCTTATATTCTAGTATTTCTCATTGATTCAAGAATTTTAGTCTCCTCGCCCCACCCTTTCCCCTTCATGTTCTATCTTATCTTTTCATTTTCCCTCCTTAATTCATTACAGCCAATTATAATACTGGATGGTTTTTCTTATGCAATATAGAGTTTTCTTCTGCTAGGATAAAAACGAAGCTGCTGCTGACAACAGTTGCTACTATTATATTTATTGCTTCTCTCTAAGCCTCTGGAGTGCCAGTGTGAATTCATGAGGCTCAGTGCTAGATTTTTCTCTTTCTCTTTCCTTTTTTTCTCAAAGTCTTTTCATTTCCCGAGGAGCAGTGCCATACACAAGAGAGCATGAGCAATTGCTTTCAGGAAAGCTTTTGTACATGAGGACCGAAACTTGGTAAATCCCTTTCAATCTCTCACCTTTTCCTATCTGAAATATATCATAACATAGAGTTTCCTTGTTAGTTCTTGGAACTCTTTCTTTTTTCCTTCTCCATTTATAGTCTCTTTGACAGACTAGCAGTTTCTACTCTACCAAAGCTTGTTCCAGCTAGTACCAGCATGGCTTTCCCTGAAGGGCATGGTGAGAAGTAATATAAAAGTTCAATCCTTAAATCTTTAAATCTGGTCCTCAAACCCATTTGGTTTTTCTTTTGTTCAAGTTTAAGTACCCTCCGTTTTAAATATCTAATGTGTATACAGGGCTGAGGCTTCCTTCACTAATGAAAAACATCCCGGAGTTCACTATGTGAGAGAAAGTAGATAGTAAGAGATTTAGCCTCTTTGTCTTCTCTCTCCTTTTTTTTTCCTTTTCTCTTTTCTTCATGGTCTTTCAGTCCAAGCTAGTCCTCACCCAGAGAAGAGATCTTGGATGCTCACTACCAGAGCAAGCCAACAGGCAAAAGTTTGGCAAGAGGAATTGATAAGGAAGGCTCTAAATGACAGACAATGAGGGGAAATTAACTGTGTAACTTCCTGTCTGAAGGGGATCCACGCTATACCTGCTGAAAGTGAAAGGCTTCCCTTTGTTCTGAATTGAAGGAGAAAACAAAAGAGGATTCTAAACTGAAATGCATCAGGAAAAACAAGAGATTCTTAGACAGGACAACTGAACCTTTCCAGGGAAATGAAGATATCAAATGACAGGGAAAAAAATATCCATTGGCAGAGGTAAACTTCTAGAAGCATGTGATCATTAGAAATAAGAGGGTCAGGAGGCACTTAATATCAGTAGATGTCAGGAATTCATATCCGGCTGTCCCTTAGAAAACAATTCAAAATCACCAGGGCATATCACAACATAGAACATTATAGAAGACCCTTGGGCCAGTGGTGAAATTCAGCCGGATCACACCACATTGCCCGAACCAGTAGCGGTGATTTGAAATTGGCCCCGCCTCCACCCCTGCCCTTATACTTCCTTATAGGAGCTTTGTTTTTTGTTGTTGTTGTTGTTTCTTACCTTAATCAGCTGTTTGGAGCATCTATGGAGCCTTCCTGATGATCCCCGCTGCCTCTAGAGCCTGTAAAAAAAATTTAAAGAGCCGTGCTGCAGTGCATTTGGTGCGCATGCACGCACACCGAACCAATAGCAAAACCGGTCGGATTCCACCCCTGCCTTGGGCTCCTTTGGACTGAAGAAATTGTCTCTGAAGAGGTGTGTTGGATGGTAGGTTATTTCCAGCTAAAAAGATCTGAAGCAACTGTTTGCAAAATAAATTTGATGTGAGGTGTGCTGACATCCAATTTCCTAGATTCGGATTCCTATCAGTTCTCAAGCCTATTCAAACCATCAGCACCTATGATTTTCTCTTGATACATGTGTGGATGGATAATACTGCCAAAAGTAACCTTGAAAGAATATCTGGGAATTATGAGGTTTTGAACAGGGAGGTGAAAGAACTGGGAGCACAGGTACTTTTTCATCCCCCAATGCCCCAATGACCTATTCTACTCTCACAAAGGAAACCAAGGATGAGACAGAGTACATCTTACGAAAGAAAAACTGTGAAGAAACTCCCACATGATACTACTACTACTGTGATAGTAGTTCTTCAAATATCAGAAGGGCTGTCACATAGAGGTGGGAGTAGACTTTTCTATTTTGGCTTGGAACCAATGACATAAAGCTCAGATTCAGCTGAATGGAACAGACTGCCTTGCTAGAAGTCTTCACAAAGATGCTGGATGATAAGAGATGCTTTAATAGACCTTATATTGAGCAGACAATTGGATTAAATAGATTGTAACTTGTAAGGCCTCTTCCAACTCTACAAATGTAGAATTCCTTATCTGCCTAAGATATCTCCTTGGACAGAATGTATTTAGGTATTTGTTTGAGGAAATTCAATACACAATCAAATCAAATTAAATTTTATTCATCACATGCACACACAACACACACACACACACACACACACAAATAGTTTGATTATGGAGTAAACACCATTTTTAAAATTTGCACAATACATTGAATCACAAACCAATATAAATGGACTGACTTCACCCAGCACATTAAGGAAAAAAGGAGATGGTTACATGTACTGTAATGATGATGCACCTTCTTGATATGATAATTGTTAAGGTTGGAGAAGTATCAAATATTACCATATTACATTTTTTTCTCAAAAAATAAATAATCAATTGCTAGTCAGGTAAGCCCTGGGTGTACTGAGCTAATACTTGGGGTTTTACCTACTTAATCAAAAGTTTTTTCTTTCATTTTTCCTTTGTGGTGACTTCTGTGATGATACCTTTTCACAGAGTATAAAGAATAAATCAAAAGTAGATCTTCATAATGAGTTCAGTGCCATTCATTCCACCCCATGTCAATGAAAGCACTTTCTGGTTTATTCTACTGAACTGTAAGATCTTGAATTTGGTCCTCTCTAATGCCCAGACTTTTTCAAGTGCTAAGCAAAATACTACTCCGTGACTTAATATGCCATAGGGCATACAAAGGGTAGCTTATTTTGGATGGTTCATGTGATATTACTAAACAAACTTGCTAAACTACTGTGGCAATATAATCCTACTTCAAGTGAATGAGTTCTGAATCTTTAAAAAAGCAGCATTTCTAAAATGTTAACCTTTTAACTTTAACATCAAGAAACCTTTTGGAAAATATTCTTCCTTTTAACTTTAAAAGGAATTATGAAATTTAGAATCAAGGTAAGCATCCCTTAAGGAGTAGGTTTACACATGCAACATTGTAAATAACAAGCAATTAATATCTAACTCTTTCATACGTTTCTGTTTTAAAAAATAACATAATTACCCCAACACATTTTATCTGAGCAGAGACTTTTAAGTTGTCTTGCATTTTGCTTAAGGCAAAATTCACTGACAACCTCTCTTTATAGAAACTTTTTCTTTTAGTTTTTCAATAGTCGTACTGAAACCGAGCACTAATTTTCACTTACTTCAGTGCCTGCACTGGGTAAATTCATTGGCATCTCTTCTTGGAATAAATGCTAATTAATTTTGATTCTAGGCCAGCCAGGAGTGCCACGTATATCTATTGCAGCTAGATTTTAGGGTGAGGGGTCTCGTCTTGAGAGCCTTGCTATACGTTGCAGAAAACAACAAGATATGTTTAAACATTGTTTCTGTTTTATTCAGGTTCATGCAGAGCCATTCAATAAATTTGGAGTTGTAAATAATATTCAAGATGGCAGTTTCTGAGTCTTTTGAGAATAGTCTTTATGTTGTATATTTATTTAGTCAGTAGATATCAAGTTTGGCTTCCTATTTCATATTGTGATGTTGCTCAGAAAGCAACAACCTTTGGACTCTCTCTCATGAAGATTTAGATAAAGGCTAGTTGATCTCTATAAAAAGCTAATATGGTGCTTGGTCAAATAACCATCATTATAATTTATGGAGGAAACCAGTAAAGCAGATGGAAAGACACGCAATCCACTTCTGTTTTGATTTCTGCAAGTAGAAACAATGATCTATGAAAACCTGGATCTATATTAACATATTATACATTAACAAGAATGCTACAGATCGAATAGATAGAAGCCTTTATGCTATGAATATTCTAGTCTAATTAGTGAAAGCTTTTGTGCTGGGTAAAAGATTAGTCTGTGGGCTACAGAATAATCACTATAATATCAAAAGAAAGGATTCAGATTCAGATTCAGATTTTATTTGTCACATACATGATCATACATGGTACAATATGCAGTGAAATGCTTTGTATAACCGCTTTACATTAAAGAAGAAATTTACAATTGAGATTTAGTAATTTTACACTTTTACACTGTTTTACAAATTTTCCAAATGTTAAGAATTTTTAAATTGAAAAAAAATTAATTTTAAATTGAATTTTCAGTTGATTTTACAATTTAAGTCCTGGGAGAGCAAGGGGGGTAGGATGTCTGATGTCCCCATGGCTACTCACACACAGCAGCTTCTGGCGCTGCTGCCGGTGGCCTGGTTTCCCAAGGCTTCTCTTGGCGCTGCTGCTCTGGCAGTCCTGGCTGTTTGAACCACTCCTGGCGCTTCTGCTCTGGCAGATGGTGGCTTGTAGTAAAACCTTGCCTCTGAGCTCCATTCCATCCCAGCCTGACCTGGTAGGGCTCGTCGGTTGTTTCCTGTTTTCTGTGCCCAGTGTTCTCCTCCATTCGCCATTTTCCTCCGCTCTCCTGCCGGGCTTCTTTGTGCTCTTTCGTCCCTGCTCTTTCTTTGTGCTTCTTTGTTTCTTTTTGTTCTTTGTTTGTTTCATGGTTTCTATGTGGCCTCTTCCTATGCACTGATCCAGGGATGCACACTGGTTTTCCAAGCCAGCTCCAGGAGATGAAACACCAGAATGAAGAAAATTTACAGAAATGTGACAGGACATAGGTAAGGCCCCACATTAGAAATTACCTCATGGTGATGAATGCAGCAAACTATCAATATTTCTCAATTCTTATTGTGTCTACTAATAGCCATCCAATGTCCCTGTTTAGGGTAACCCATATCCCTATTGGATCAGAGGACCCCCTGGAATATCTATGGGGTCATTGTGAATATTCAGGCTATCTAATGGATGAAGTCACTCAGATTCCTTTTATTTTGAACTCTAATTGAACAGGCTGAGGTGCAGGGGTACAGTTTAGCAGCAAGATCCGGGATGAGTTTAAACCAGTGACTCTTGTTGAAGTAGGACTTTAAAGAATTTTGTCAGAATGGACAAAGAAAAGCTGTTAAAAAAATCAAGTTCCAGGTTTTTATTGTTGCAGTTGTAATTTATAATAAAACTACTCTTTAAACAAAAGGTGATGAATCTGCAGCTGAAGTAAATGGATTGTCTAGACCCATTTATGTTAGGTTTCTGACTGGATTTATTACTTTGGATATGGTTGTTGATGAACTGTAGCAGAATCACAGTGATGGTGGTGCATCCATCCTTGTGCCTCCTGATCTCTGTCAAGCTTTAATAGCATCATTCATGGTATCCTTCTGAGTTCGCTCCATGAGTTGGGGATTGGGACCACTGCTCTTCTCCTTTCTCTGGGGCCAATTTCAGGCAGTGTTGGTTGGCAGGGAGAGTTTATCTCCCCTAATCACCTCACTTGTGAGATGCTGTGCAGTTCTAATCTTTTCCCCTCCCCACATGAAACCTCTGTGTGAAGTCATCCACTGACTTGGGATTTGGAATCATCAGGACACTGATGATACCCAATTATATCTTTCAACTCTTGCCTGGCCAATTGAGACTGTCCCAATTCCTGGAGGTAGTGTGGATTTTTATGGGGAGAAATTGTCTCCAACTTAATCTACTAAGATTGAGTGGTTCTGGGTGTTTGGGCTGCCCAGATCTGGAGACAGTCTAACTTTGACTTTAGATAGGGCCGCACTTCCCCATTCAAGGATATTGTACAATTTAGGAATCTTTCTGGACTCATACCTTCTGCTCAATGAGCAAATGATAGCTGTGGCCAGGAAGGCTTTGATTCAGCTTTATCTGATGTGCCAGTTGCATACTTTCCTAGATTTGGGCGTGGTGGGGGGGGACAGGACTGCTTCAGACAGTCATTCATGCCCTGGTCACCTCATGGCTTGACTATTACAATGTGTTCTACATGGGTCTGCTCTTAAAAACTACCTGCAAGTTTCAGGTGATCCAGAATGCAGTGATGTGGAAAGTGATGGGCATGCCTCAATATTCCCACAATATACCTCTGCTTTGCAAAAT
>JANHFJ010005939.1:32120-42148 GCA_032468195.1 Cerberus rynchops
CCGAGTCCCCTAGGGAGAGGGGGCGGTATATAAATTTAATAAATAAAATAATAAATTATATGGCTCTTTCTGAAATATTCCCAAATATTTTGCTTTTATGGCTCTTTGAGTCAAAATGGTTCCTGACCCCTGCTCTAGAATGATCAAATCAAATCAAATCAAATTTTATTCATCACATACACAGTCATACATGGTGTGAAATGCAGTGAAATCTGTCCTCAGCCTGGTCCTTCAGGGCTTCTAACACTTCTCCATAGTGGCTGTAAATGTGTTCCTCCACTTTGCAGCTAATGTTCTTTCTTTTTTTCCCCCCTATAATCTTTCCCAGCTTTATAGACTTCTCAAGAGAGCTAGATCTTCACATAAGGTATGAGACTGATCAATTGTGCAACTGAGAAATCTAAACTGATGTGTTCTATGATCTGTTTGTTTAATCCCCTGTGAGGATTAAAATATAAATTGGCTGCACTTTTACTCTGATGCGGTTCTATGGCATCATAAAGGCAAATAAAGTTACTGTGGTCATTTCCAGCATAAGGGAAATATGGGAAGAGAAGCCACAAATGAGCATGGTTGTTTCTTTCCTTCCAAGGAAGATGTTTCTTTGGCACTAATTTGCATGGCAGAGCACTCTGTACACATGCTTTGCATGCTAGCCATTTCTTTTGGCAGTGAGCTAATCATGCTGTATTGCCACTGCATCAAAATCTCTTAGACAAAATATCTTGATCGCCATAATGACAAACATGCATTCTTTCTGAGCTTCTTCCATATTCTGAAACTAAGTAGTTGGGATGCCAAGTTTTATTTCCCTGACTACCGAAGGACCTGTTTAATTGAAAGAAAACTGGACAGATTCAGACACAATGGAATCATTACATCTTATTATGTAATTTAATTTTATGAAGTGGGGCTTCAGTTCCAAAAGAAAGTTTAATGCTTAATCTAGGCCTAAGGTGGGAAGCTTCAGTTGTGCTGTTGGTATTGCGCTGGAGTTTCCATTCAGATCTAAATAAGCATCTCTTTATTTGTAAGGGTTTCTCTCCAATCCCTGTTAGAAAATTCTGCTGCCTTTTGGGCACGGAAACTGTGGAGGCTGGCACCAAGCTGGGCTGGCTGTAATTTGTGTTAATTGACAAATGTAGAGCTTTCCTAGGAACTGCATCAGGGGCATTCTGCCACTTCATTACACACACAACACAGAGACAGACAATTATGTGTTTGTTTCTGCATGCTTCAAACCTAGACCCAAGAGCCCCTATGTTGAAACTTTTGGACTAATAATGCCTATTTGTACACACCACCACCAGATAGTTGAAAAACAAGTAAATCAAAACAATGAAAGGCCCTTATTAAATCTGCTTCAAGGTCATTGGAAGATCTAACTATTGTTTGTAAAGCTCTTTGCAATCCTCTTGTGACAAGTAAATAGAAAAATAACGAAAAGTAAAATGGGTGTACATATTGCATATGAGAAATAATGTGTGTTAACTTCAGTGAATTTTTCTTTGGGCTTATGTTCATGTTCCTATCTATGATAAAGATGTATCCCAATAATTATTTCTTTCTGCCTTCATGTCCTCATGATGCTGCCTTCCTCTCATCTCCAGACCACAGTTGAGGCAGCTTACTCATCTTTAATAGGTTCAGATTTAAAGTAGCATTTTCCCTCTTCTTCAAAG
This sequence comes from Cerberus rynchops, assembly GCA_032468195.1. Classification (NCBI taxonomy): domain Eukaryota; kingdom Metazoa; phylum Chordata; class Lepidosauria; order Squamata; family Homalopsidae; genus Cerberus; species Cerberus rynchops. The sequence goes on from JANHFJ010005939.1 coordinate 33,803, forward strand.
TTTCTATCAAAACTTTGATTGACTGACTTGCCCTGGATACAAGTCAGATGCTTCATTGATTGATGTGATTGCTGATATGGACATGAGTGGGATGTACTCATCTCTTACTGGCCCCTTTAGTCTGCTTCAAACATCCCTCTTACATCTGATTCCTGGCCATTGCATGTCCTGTGGCTATTTCCACTTGGACTACAGGAGAGACTGGAACTGGCTTCCATGGCAGTATTTCCCTCTAACTGGTGCTTTCTGGCTTGTCAAGTCTTATGGGCTCCCTGCAAACAGGGGTTCTGTATTCTTATGAAAAAACCCCAATAATATTTGTTTGCTAAAGACAGCTATAGTGCTTAAGAGAACACTAGCCCAACATAACACAGAGGGTCAGTTAAAACTGGAAAAGAATTAAGTTTTGTCAGCTGTGCATTGCTAATTCTGTTCTGAGAGACTGCATCACAGGCCTTCTGTGATTTATCCCAATATTTATTTTATTTTTATTTATTTATTAAATTTATATACCGCCCCCTCTCCCTAAGGACTCGGGGCGGTGTACAGCCATAAAAAGAAGCACTATATACAATTAAAATCAATTAAAATAATTAGATAAGGCCAATCATTTAAAACTGACATTTTAAAATTCCGTAGAAATTAAAATTAATTAAACGAAACCCCAATTTAAAACACAATTAAATATACATTTAAAATTTATTTAAAATTAATTAAACCCTTGGGTATCAGGTCAGGCCGGCTTGTTGAAATAGGTGGGTTTTCAGGGCACGTCGGAAACTCCAGAGATCCATAATAGTGCGAATCTCCGGAGGAAGTTCATTCCACAGGGTGGGCGCCGCCACAGAGAAGGCCTGTACCCTCGGGGTTGTCAGACGACAATAAAAACTTTCACCAGGCTGTACTCTGTACTGCTTTCATTATTTTGGGGGCGAGGCCATTTTGATTACTCCATTCTAATTCCACGGCCACCCACAGCCCCATATCTAGATATCACCCAGTTACATAAATGAAAATGGATTTATTTGTAGTGCTTCCATTTCATTATACCATGATTTGAAGATGGAACTTGCTTGTTACTGACACTCCTTCTTGCTTCACCTCACTCCTAAACCTGTAATCTATCAGTTGGGTAATTCTTGCCCAGAGGTATAGCCTTCTGTTAGAAGAACGGGACATAGTTGCATCTGTAACCTATTAATTGGGCAACTTGGAGATGGAATAATGTATCTTTCCAGTCAGTTCTTTATACTCATCTAAATCTATCCTCTTTCGTGTTAGCTAAAACCATAGATGGTTATTCTTCCACCAGAAGTCAATATTGTGTACAGCAAAAGGGAAAACAAAGCTGGGAAAACCAACACATTACTTTCCTTAACTTGTCCTGTATAAAATATTGTAGTGAAGGATAGCACCAGTCACAAGCTTTTATTAGTATGTCAAAAGGGGGTTCAGCAATCAAAGCTACACATTTTCTGCCAACATCCTTTTCTACCTCAAGGATTTACGAATAATCTTTACCAAAGCCACTTGGCTATAAGGCTCATAAGTTCCATTCTATTTGTACCATTCTTTTTAACTTCTGGACATTAAATATAAAAACAGCATGTCTATTGGGCCTGCTACAATGGTGCTTCATACAATATAAAACTAAATGGTAAGGCAGCTCTGAAATGGACTCATACATTTTATTGATTTCTTGAGAATTCACATGAAAACTAAGGAAGCTAGAGACTTTAATCTGTGGAATTTGAGAGGCTGGCTTGGCTCACCTATAAATAGGCAATAAATGTTCTCAATAGAGGTTCAATCATTTATATAGGCTGAAGGTTTAAAAATATAGGATTTACTTGAAACAGGATGCATGTATATTGGAGCATGCCAAGCTTATCCTCTGTAGTATTGTTCTCTAGCATGCAAAATAAGTGTGTTGCATTCAGCCAACTCTGGAATCCCAATTGAAGCAGTACGACTGAGAAACAGCTGAGGAATATCCAAACTGAAGCCATCTTTGAAAGTAGATCAAATCTAAACTTGAATCCCTCTGAAGCTTAGTTGATATTTATAGACCTACAGAGACAACATGCCTGCAAGACATTTCTCCCCAAATACTTTACAGAATGAAAAAGCTATTAGGGATTGATGAGATAGAAGAGAGCTGAACTGCACTCCATCTACAACAGACGATACCAAACTACAGCCAGGAAAATAATGAAGGACCCCAGCCACCCCTACAATGGACTGTTTACTATGATGCGGTCAGTAAAACGCCTCCATTCCCTGAAAGCCAACACAGAGAGACTAAAGAGAAGCTAATTCCCACAGGCAATACGGACCCTAAACCAAACCATAACAACCCAGGACTAAACAGAATTCCCATATCTACCTCTTTCAGTCACTCCCTAATTTATTCTCTCTCCCTGTCTATATTATTCTCTTGCCCTACTACCTATGGTCACGAGTGGTAGCATACACATTTCACTGCATTTCATACCATATATGACTGTGTATGTGATGAATAAAATTTGATTTGATTTGTTTTGAAGAGAGCTGTACTTTTGTGATGGGCAAATACCATATATGGTGAATTTAGCGTAATATATCATTGGAGGAGGCAATGCTAAACAATATATGCCAGGACTATTCTAGAGCTCAGTGTTTTTCACTTTTTTTTGCCCCAGAGCAGGAAAGGTAAATGTGGAGTTACTCAGAGTAGGAAGGTTGTAGCCACTTGAGTTCTCACTTGGAAAATTCTCATCACTTAATGCTCGATGTTCAAGTCCATCTGTCTGTGCAGCTGTTTGCTGCACATCCATTTTTACCTCTGTTGCATTTGTGATCATTTTGATGCCAATGGGGTAGAAAAATCAAAACCTTTTCAATAGTCTTTCACTCGCCATACCTCCCTAGCACCTCACTCATTTTACACTTTTCAGGTTTCCTGCCAGTATATCTGAATCTATGACATAAGCTGTACTCATCCAAATCAGCAAAGAAAAATGGAACAGGAGGAAAGCAAATCACCCCAATATCGCTGTGTTGAAAACCTTTTAATCAATTGCTCCTTTTTTCTGTAATTGGAAAGGTTTTAATTGGACTGCACTTAGTGTAATGCTGCTTTATTTTCTAATCTCTAGTTTTAGGGGTCTGAGCCCTGTTTTAATGTAATCTCTCATCACTCTGCATGGTTTCATTTTATTTGAAATGAAACCAATATATAATCATTTGGATTCCAGGGGTAGCCTAGACCAAGATGAAACTTGTTCTGATGAAGCACACACAATCACTCTACTTTTTCCAAGCAAAATAGAAACCATGGAAGCTTCCTTGATGAAAGGTTGTTCCAAAGGCAGTAGCCACCTTTGAAGATTTTCCTCTTTATTACCTGTTTCTTATCCCCTCATTCTCAGGGGCAGGGGGATTTGAATGTGAGCAAATTCCCACTAGTTTATCTGGAACTAGAGTTCATTAGAGAGCAGATTACAATATAGACTACTGATTTTAAGAATGGGGGAAGGGGAGAGAATGGGCAGATGTATGTAGAAGAGAAAGAGGAGAGTGGGAAACAATGGGATTTTTTTTATATAACTGTGTCTAATTCACATATTTAATCTGTGGCATGGCCTTTCCTTAGTTGTTCATTAATACCCCAACAGCAATACTAGTCTCTTAAAGAGATTCTCAGAGACATCCGCTGATGCAACCTCAAGGGATTTCCAGTAATTTTAGCCCATTCCATCTACAGAATTAATGGTCTATGAGCAGAGGTGAAATTCAGCAGGTTCGCTAGAAAACCGGTTGTTAGAAGAAATCTCCTTTTGTTTTTTTCCACTTTAACCACAGGGTTAATCCTGTCAGGAAGGCAGGAAAAAAACATTCTGGTGTTGTTTCTAGCCTAATCTTTATTGCCCTGCTTACAGAAACTATCCACCCAGTCACATACCCCCAGCCACACCCACAGAACCAGTAGTAAAAAAATTTGAATTCCACCACTGTCTAGGCACTAGTCAAATTGTGCTGTCTGTAAATACTTTAGCTATCTTTGTCTTAGATGTACAAGAGGTGAATTAAAGTAGGGTTGCTTTCTTCTTAGATCTGAATCTATTGGTCTGCCAAGGTTGTTGAAGTTCATCTCTAAAAGAATGTAAACATGCCCTCGGTTCAGGCTGGACACCTATGACTACAGCCACTCAATTTTCTTGGCAATGATGCAAAAGTGGTTGGTCATTGTCTTTTTGAGGAATACTTTTTCAGGTTCCAGTCCAGGAATTTGTGGGGGTAGGAAGGGTTTCACACTCTCCAACTCTTAACCAGATCTAGGTTTGCTTAGCCTTTGAAATAAGCAAAAGGAGAAGAACATCAAAATTCTGCCTAAGTCAAAGTGATTATATATTTGTAATATAAATGAATGTTCTCCTCTGGGATACAAATGCATCTTTTTCATTAAACAGCTTCCCATTCTTAAATTAAGAGACTTTCTGAGGTGACCTGTCAACTAGTCAGACTAAATTGGCAAATAAACTACAGTACTGTGATCCATTTCCTCAGAGGAAGATGCGCTCCCTTCCAATTTAATCCCATGTATCTATATCTTATTTTTAACTGAGAACCAGAATAATATTATGGTTCATGTCAGAAGGACACTCATCCTGTGTAACCCCTTTATCACTGTGCCTTGTTGATGTGTAAAGTGTTTTTAGAGAGACTCAGTTTGTGGAAGTACTAATTTCTCAGTTGCCAAAATTCTTGGTAACCATGTTTAAATAAATTGGTGACAAGGAGCAGACTCAACTTTTCAGCATGTTTGTGTTTAGTTTGTGTTTGTGTGTGTGTGTGTGTGTGTGTGTGTGTGTGTGTGTGTGTTATAATTAGTAAGGTATAGAAATTGAGTGTAGATAACCTGATCGTTAGTGTATTATTAATGACAATTGGGTATTCACTGCATTATTATTTCTTTCAAGAGTGTGAAACATATTGAGAATGGTTTTTCTTTGGAATTCTGTTTTTGCCAAACTGAATGGTGAAAAAATACCAAGTGAATAAATGGAATCTCAGACTGAGTACGCACAGAGAAATACATTTGATCACCTGCCGCACGCACACATGTTCACATATTCCTTCTACAGTATATATTATTCACCGGCTATTCTTACTAAGATGTTCTTTGGGGCTAAGCAAGCCCTGAAGCTTAGTATAATAAAAGGAATCAAAGACAGGATTTCTGTTCTTGCAAATACTACACAGAGGATGGTTCCACATTTAGCAGAGCTGACCCTATTAAAAGCTGCCAAAGTGCTGCCAACATGCCTCTGTGATCATCTTTTTTGAAAAGAGATAAAATTATTCATCTTTTTTTTTTCAGGAAGAATAAACGATCTGGCAGCAATCCAGACAAAAAATATGCTAGAAAGGAGAAATTAGCTTAAATAAACATTCAAGCTCCAAAAACAGAAGAGGAAAGGTGAACAGATTTTTCCCCCCATGGTTAATATAATTTTAATACCCTTTCTGTGTCCACTTTTGCACTCATCACAGGATTTTTACACTTGAGCATCTTTGGAAGTTATCCATATCTCATGTTTATTATTCCAGCTGCCTTCCCATCATTTCATCATTTTATCTGATCATGGATTTCTCAGAAGACCATACCATAATCTAGTAGCAAAATCTCAAGATGAAACCCTGATTCGTGCTTTGCTATCTACATGTCAAGGTGAAACTGGAAGAATATGATAATTTTGCTATCCCCAGAAGGTAGGCAGTAAAAGATACTAATTGCATTTCACTGAAGGCTTCAGAAACAGTCAGCAGCTGGGAAGCTTCGAAGAATGCTGATGTTATTCCTATAAAGAAAGATTTCTGTCTCTGCTTCGTTTTCTCCTCGGTTTTCCACACACTTTTATTTTGTTTACAAACCTATTATAGAACCTAGGAAATGATGTGGATGTGGGGAACATAAAGCCAGCTAAAGACTTTATGATTTCCATTACATTCTGCAAGCTATAGATACCCAAACATTTCCTTGCTATCAGCAGTAATGACTTATTGATTTTATCACTCTCTGTGGTTTCTATGGCTAAAGGATCTCATCCAGCTCATTATATTTTCTGCTCAAATGCCATACAGCATCCCTTTTCCAGGACACCATAGAGAAAATGAAATATATCTCCACCAGGGTTATAAATTTCAAGCTTACATGGAAGCAATGAAGAAGCGTGCATCATTGCTGAGAAATGCATCAGGGTACATAAAAGCTTGTTTTGGGCAACAGCAACAACTCCATATCTTGGCATAGTTCTTGCACAGTTTGAGGATGGAATCCTTATCACATTTATAGGAGACAGAAACCTGAATGGGAAGGCTAGAAATAAAATTTAAAATTATTTTAGTAGGGTAGATAAATGGATGGTGTGAAACTTAGTGGAGACAAATGCAAAATTCTTTATTTAATATGCAGAAGTGAAACACACAGATTTATAATGGACAATACCTGGCTGGATAATAATACCCATGAAAAAGGTATTTAAGTAATAACTAATTGCAGACTAGATATTGAGCAAGTGTGACATGGCAGCAGAAAAGGCAAGTGCTATTTTAGATCTATTAATAGAAGTATAGTTTCTAACATGCAAGAAATAACTGTTCAATCCAGGGGTGTCAAATTCGCACCGCCACATGATGTATCACAACTTTTTTCCCCTTTGCTAAATCGTCCGTGGGCATGGCCAGGATGTGACACATCCAGCCCGCGGCCATGAGTTTGACACTCCTGTGCTAATCAAAACCCAGTTTGATTTTTTTTTTCTTTTTATGACCCTCTAGTGCCTATTTGGGGTAGAGTCAGGGTGACTGGATGGTGCTAAGCATTTACTGGCCGGATGCGCTTCCTGATGCCTATGCAGAGTTTGCAGCAGATATCTTTTTCTTTGTGCCATAGGAGAGGAACATCCGCTACTACCTAAGATTGAATGCTCAATCTTCTTAGTGGGAGTCAAGCATCTTCAATACCTGGCCACCATGCCACTCCAAATCCCAGTTTGAATAATTCTGCCAAATTCTAGGGATCACATTTAAGTAAGATTTAGATTTAAATTGGAACAAAGAAGGAGAATCAAAATTGTTAAGGATTTAAAAATTAGAAAGATTAAAAGATCCAGAATTTTCAAACAAGAAGATTGAAAGGAGATATGACAGCATTCTTCAGATACCTGAAAAAGTGACTCCTAACAGAAAGCCAAGGCCTCTTCTCTCTTGTTCCAGAGACCAGGACATGGAATAATGAATTGAAACTACAGGAAGGCAGGTTATGATTGAATGTTAGAAAGACCTTCCTGACAGTAAAAACAGTTTGAATGTGCAATTAATCATCCAGCAAAGCAGTGAGCTCCCTTTTATAAGATGGGCTCAAGCAGAGGTGGACAGCCACCTGTTGGGAAAGGTTTAATTTGGATTCCTGAACTGAGCAGGGAGGTGGAGCTTAATGGCCCTATGTGGTGCTTTCTGAAGCTGTGCACCTACTAGCATTATTTATTTATTTAAAATAATCTGCGGCCACCCACTTGCCCACAGATACCGGATGACTAATAAGCATTGAAAACAATAATACAAGAAAAAAATAAAAATAGGACATAGTAATGTAAAATATACTGTGCCAGGAACCATCCCACATCATATAATTGCAGCTGGTTCATCTAACTTATTGGTCCAAGATGAATCTGTCATTAGGGCCTTCTTAAAGTTTGGAGGCTAGCCAAATTTCTAGGAATCTAGGTTTGCATCCTTACCCTTTGCCACACAGAGACACATACAAGCAAACAAATAACCCATACTTTCCACATTCCACCAAGCCATTCCAGGGACCTAAAATCCTACATCTGCCTCTTTCACCTCTGCTGGAATTCACTTCCAGAGCTTCGAGGTGACAGAAGGCCAGAGCTACTGATTGCTCAGACATTGGAGGGGGTAAAAATGAAGAACTACAAGAAACAGTTGTGCCCTGCAGGTATTTCTCCATCACAAGCAGTGCACTGGGCCCAGTAAATTTCTTGGCTGAGCTGACAAAGAGGTAATTAATCTCGACAATTGGATGCAGGGGGAAGTAGGCTTATGGTATCTGGTTCGTTCTATAGCAACCTGGGTGATATAAAAAGTGGAAAAGCATTTTTAAAAATGCATATGGTACTATAAAATGTATGTAATAAAAAGGTATGCGCTAAAATGAAACTGATGGCTTTTCAACAGAGAGATAATTTTATTTCATATATATATATTGTGGTCTAGAGGTTAAGACATCTGCCTACGATGCAGGCGACCCAGGTTCAAATCCCATAAGGGTATGACCAACTG
>JANHFJ010005939.1:292257-313474 GCA_032468195.1 Cerberus rynchops
TCTTTATGCTCATATCAGAAAAATGTCAAGAAAGAAAGGAAGGAAGGAAGGAAGGAAGGAAGGAAGGAAGGAAGGAAAGAGAAACAACAATAACAATAACCATCATAATCATCATCCCCTTTTCAGTCTAAGCTCTTAGTCCTGAAGAAACCCAAAAGGAAGCCGGCCTTGGAAACATGGCAGGAACTGAGAACCATATGATAACAAAGCAAGGTGACCTCTTTGTCTCGAAGAAGACCATTGCTGTGAATAGAATCGTTGGAGCGCATAGGATGATTACCTAGGGCAATCTAGGGTTATATAAAGTGGGTTGACTTATCTTTGGGGAGGGGGAGGAAATGACTGTAGGGCATGAACAGTTTCCTTGGCAGATCATCACACGACACTTTTCCTTTCCAGACGAATAGCATTCATTATCGTCCAGAGGAAGGTGTGAATAAGAGCCCCGTTTGGAATTATTTATCATGGCCGTTGTCCCTACCAGGTCCTTCTGTGCTCAGTGGCTCCCACTGCTTTTGAAGAGAAAATGGTTTCTCTTACCCAACATCTTTCAAGCCGCAAGACAGGGGAAGCTTTGCAAACACGTGCTTTGGCGTTGGCAGGCCACTTTGAGCAATCTCACACACTATTTCGTCGCCATGGCGATCTTTTTGGTGGTAGGGAAATTTCTTGGGTTTTCGCGGCTCACATGCCAGGGAACATTTTCTTCCCACTGTTCTTTTTACGCAAGCATCTTTGTTGAGGTGCCAGACCCTTTGTTTCGAGCCACTAACTTACTGAAAGAACTGGTAAGTTGAAAACAACTACTGGCTGACCCCCCGCTGGAGAATGGAGAGTCAGACTCAGTGCTAAAACGAACTGCAGTGTTGCCTAAAATACGGATATTTTTATTTATTCTACTGTAGAGTTCCCAGAGTGTGTGTGTGAGAGAGAGAGAGAGAAAGAGGGAAAACGTACAACAAGCAGACAATAAAGTGTCAGTAAACTGTCAGTAAAGACAGTAAAATGAGCCTCGGTGGCGCAGTGGTTAGAGTGCAGTACTGCAGGTTATTTCTGCTGACTGCCGGCTGCCTGCAATTTGGCAGTTCGAATCTCACCAGGCTCAAAGGTTGACTCAGCCCTTCCATCCTTCCGAGGTGGGTCAAATGAGGACCCAGATTGTTGGGGGCAATAGGCTGACTCTGTAAACCGCTTAGAGAGGGCTGTAAAACACTATAAAGCGGTATATAAATCTAAGTGCTACTGCTATTGATCAAGAATTGTATTAAGCCTGGCTAGCGACATAATCACAAAGAAGCAACACAAAAATGCTGTTGCGGGTATTCAGAACATGCTTGAATTAAAAAGCCTGTTCTGATAACTTCTAAGGAATAACTGCTAGGAATCAAAGTAGGGGTTGTGTTTTAGAGACATGTTCTCACCTGCACACTTTCCCCTTCCTTGCAGATGAGCGGTGATTCCACCATACTGTAGTCTCGCCCCAGTTGCCAAGCTTTGTCTATCAACTGGACGTTATTGCCACCAGGGGAGGTAATACTATGTGCCCCTACCAAAGAGTCTTTTTTCGGAGGCTGAGGGGCTCTTTTGGAGTGATAGATGTTGAAAACAATGTCACCTTTACAAACATCAAAATCCCAGGTGATCACAGAGGCAGCTTCCACAATCTGAATGAAAATCTGGAAAGAAAAGCAAGTGTCTATATTAGAAATTCAAGTCATGGCAGATATCTCTATCAGCTCCCCTATCAGCTTTCTCTCAATAAGAATTGTGCACTGTGTCTGTTTGAAGCCTGCTGTTTGTATCAGTTACAGTACCAATAAAGGAGAATATTTGTAGCTCAGGGTTGAAATGAAGGATCCTTGTTGCTCTCTGAGTTTGTTTTCTTGCAGATGTTTCATTACTCAAAACTAAGTAACACCATCAGTGTTACTAAGGAGTGGCCTTTGCTCTAGGTTTCTATTCTAGCAGCTTACCCTGTCAGTATTGGTGGGGACGTGGTCTTAGAGATTCGTAGCTGAGTTGTTTACTGTTAGCTTGTTTGGCAGTTCTTTGACTGGAATATTATGTATTTGATTGTTGGTCTAATGTTAATCTTGGAGTTAATCTATGCTCATCTAAGTAATGATTGCTGGGTGGAGAGGTGCTTGGATCTTTTTGTTCCCTTTTTGGCCTGTTGATTATCACTTTTGCATAGTATGTAGATATTGTTTATGTCTGTGTCTACTGATGGCTAATATGCCAGGGTGCCAGATTTCTTGAAATTCCCTGGTGTTTTTGGACTTGGCTTGGTTTAGGATGGTCAGAGTTTCCAACTGAAACTATGGTCTGTCCATAGTTACAGTGCCACCTATCAGAAACCAAACTGAAGAGTTCATCTAGCTACAACATCCATTGTGTCACATACCTAAAGCAATAGTGTCTGCTATTGTGCAATTTTAATCTTCCTGTTAGATGATTGTTAAAACCTTAACACTGCAAATCAAAAGCTGATACACAAATCTAGAAAACTAATTTTTATTTATTTTATTTATTTATTTTTTTAATTATATTTATATAATCAGGAACTAGAAACAGAAGCTAGGAAGACTAGGAAAATATTGTGAGCCAAGCACTATTCAGATCACAGAGGGTAAGAACAGAGGACAGTCTACTTCCCTTTTGTCACTTTTTAATTACAGATTTTGGAATGCTGCATCATTCAAATGAAACTGAGAAAGTAAGGCAAGGGCTGGGGACTTCCCATAGTTCACTTAAGGTCGTTTTTTCCTTAGACATAAAGCATTACCATTACAAATGTATAGATAGGATTTTGAGGCCACTCAGATGATACTCAAGATAGCAAGCTTATCCAAAATTGTCATGCAAGATTGAAGCACCTAATGGAATGTACAATTTTTTAAAAAAAGAGAAAAGGTTTTATGGTATGATTTTTTTTCTGACTGAGGACATGTCATTTCAGTTTTGAAATCAAGAGTATCACTTGAACTAGTTCTGAAAATAAAATTGCTTCCAAAAATCCACCCCACATATCTGTTTGGTTATCTTTACCATAGGCTGCCCAGCTAAATAGCAGGCCCTAAGGAAAGCTGAACCTGTTAGTACTCAGAGGAGAGCCTACCAGAAAATAGCAAAACTAGAGGCTAGACTAGGAAGTTAAAAAAAAAGAGCCAGAAAATATCCATGGTAAACCATTTCCTTCCAATATTTCTAACAAAACAACATGGACTTATTCATGAAGTCGTCAAGAATTGACCTCGATTTGAAGATTATTTTTAGAAAACACCAGAGGGAAAGGGGAAAAAAATAAAACAATTTACCTCATGGGGAGCTCCTTTGAAGACACTTGCAGACTGATAGATAGTTTCTGTCCACAATTTTATGTCTTCGTTTTCCAGTTCTTCTGTTGTCCGGTACAAAGATTTGGGAACCAGCCCACCTTCTGGAACTTCACACTAAATAAATTTAATTGAAGTGTGGAGAGAAAACAGTTAGTAAAATGGATCTGTTTCTGCTCCAAATGAAAAACATCTCAGGAAGGATATGCCACAGTCAATTTGAAATAGTGAGAAGCTGTTAAACAGATTAATGAGTAAAACAACTCTCGGTGACTGGAAATGACCCCATTTTCCCACTGTAGCTTATGCCTGCCCTCACAACATACTTCCCAAGGAGACACTGATGAAGTACAGACCGACGGTTAATTGGCCTGAAATAACTGGATTCTGCTTGACTTCACAAGACAAGCTGAATTCAAAAACTAGCTCTTCAGCAGTAAAAGAACATCATCTAGAGTGCTATATACAAATGAATACATAGGCAGGATTTGAGTTTATCATCAATGGTATATATTACAGCATATATTCTAAAGATGTAACCTAAATGACATGGTTCTGTTATGGGATCTGGGGATCCTATAGATGTGGGGAGCCAGCAAGATGGCTGTATTATTTGTCAGTGGCAGTTGCCACTCTATGCTTTTACGTTTTTGATTTATTGTGTTTATTTTTTATTTCTTTACACAATTTTGTTTTTTTTTTAGTTGTTTTAACTTAAGAACTGCTTAGAATTGTGTAACTAAGATGGGGGCTGTGTTAATTTCACAACAAAGCAAAACATTTTCTTGAAGCACTGACTGTGAGGATTTGAGGTTGGGTGGACAGTGTGACAAGACACTTTGTAAGCGGCCATCCTGAAGTTGTCTTCCAGAGTAAGTAGCTCCAGGCTAACGTGAAGCCTCTTCTAGAAAGCACTGCAGAGAAGCAAGTGGCATGGAAAAGCATGTTTCACACCACTCAGCTGTCCCAACTGCTTGCCAACAGCTGAGAGACCAGCAGCCCAGAAAACTTCTTCTTGCCCCTCCCTGATTCTCAGCATCTGACAGAGGAAAGCATTACACAAGAATGCATTTTCTCATGCTGCTTTTCTTATCCCAATTTCTGGATTAATTGAAGGGACTAGTGGCACAAAAGCATGAATCTTGGTGGAAGCCCAGAAAGTGCTCTCTGGGAGTGCTCTGGAAAAACACTGAGAACAGCCTTCTCCATATGAAGTCCCTTGGAATTAATTAACTCAAGCAAATGCTGTGAGACTGTCTACAAAACGTGCTGAAGGGCCCCAGACCAGAGGTGTGTCCCAAAGGACTTTTAGGCTAGGTGGCTTCCACAAAGCCTTTGAGAAATTCCAAAATGTCCCATTTTGAAACACTTGACTTCACTTGCGTCCAAAGGGATTCAAAGCTACCCAAACTGCTTTGCTAAGTTGAACTGGATGGTCCCTTCAGCAAATTGTATCACCTATGCAACTCAAATGGCTTCTTCTTTAAAATGAATCTAGGACTCTTTGCACAAGGCCTAATAGACCGGGCACTGGATTGCACTAACACAAAGAGTGAATTACTACATGTCATTGAGCTTGGTTGTCAAACAAACTGCCTTGTCTACCTACCATGCATTCTCCACCAAGAAAATCGGGAATAATTTCTTTGTCAATGTAATCCAACAGCCCACCAGGACCCTGGTAATCATTGCCGGCATAAATCAGGAATTTCTTTCGAGTGTTGTCATCAATGAAAGGGCTAACCTATAAACAAAATACTTAAATAGTAACATTCCCAAGACATAAGATGAACTCAAGAGAAACACATTATTCCAATGGCCACTTAAGTCTATGCTCTAGCTCAGGGGTGTCAAACTCAAGGCCTGGGGGCTAGATCCAGTCCGCAGGGTGGTTAGATCTGGACCGCAGGGTTGCCCTGGAAACAGTGAAGGACTATCCTGTGATGCCTCTGCCAGTGAAAACGGAGCTCAGGGGAGCTGAGTGCGACCCTCCCAAGCTCAGTTTCTGCTGGCAGAAGGTTCCAGGCTGCCGTAGCTGAAAACGGAGCTTGCGAGGAGTGCAGGCAGCACTCCCAAGCTCCTTTTTCACTGGCAATGGGTTGCAGAAGGCCATCGCAGCAAAAAATGGAGCTTGGGACCAATTTTCACTGGCAATGTGCTCAGGCCACCACAGGAACCCCCGATACGAGTGATATCGAGCTGGCCATGACCACTCCGGCCACCAAGGTCAAACACAACCCTTATGCGGCCCTCAATGAAATAGAGTTTGACACCCCTGCTCTAGCTGGATTTCTACTTATGGTTCCAAAAATCAAGCACACTATAAATATCAAGCTTGTCAATCTTGCCTACTCCAAAGTACATACTGACCCCAATTTACAAAACACAATTTTCAAATAGAGAATCAACTTAAGAACCTACCAGTGTCCAAAGGACTGGAAACACTCTGGGAGCTCGGAGAATTAGAAGACGTCCTAAAGTTTCTGGATAATTAGCTTCTACCACCTCAATGATCCTCAGCAAGGCCTTGACCCCAGGTCTCCATAAGTGGCGCATGTTCAAGCCCTCCAGATCCACCAAGCAAGTCCAAGAGCTGTTTTTTCCCAAAATAAAATACAATCAACATGTTTAACTTAAATCAATCAAGCAATTGTTTGATTGTGACAAATATACCATACTATATTAGATGTTTTTAGTCCTCTTAAATTCTGGTAGGTTGAAAAGTTTTAAATCATAGTCATAATACCTGAAATATTTCTTAATGAGAGAGAAAGATAATAAATTTACCTTCCCCTTTCAAATCCAGATGCTTATAATTCCTTCAATATCCTTCCAACTCTTTCAATTTTTGTGCTTAATTGCATTGCTCACTCACAAAGAGCAAACACTCCCAATTTCACTGATCCACCTTTTTGGCCTTACGATATTTTTACTGATTTGTTTATATCCTAACCCATTTTTTTCATCCATATTAATTTTAAAATATTGTATATGTGGAATTTCCAGTCTTCTTTTCACACTGGTTCAATATAATTAGCTATGAGCTACACTAGATGTAGCACTGTTTTCATGTTGCTCTTGGGATTATTATCACTTCCCATTCCCACCTCCACTTATCTGGATCTATTCTTAGCTCTTACTCTGAAGTATCTGATACTGCTGTTTAATGACTAAACTTTAGCAGAGTGGATAGGATGCCAGAATCTTGCAGAAGCAAGTCTGGCTATGTGTGCCATATTGCATAAATGACCACTGGAATTGTGCTAAAGTGCTCCATTTCTTAACCTAGGGCTTGATCAAAACACTGCACAGCAACACTTTATCTCAATCAGCATAAACATGTCTAAAGTTCAGTGAAACAGACTCATGCAACTTCAAGAAAGTTTCTTTACCTAATAGGCCTTCCAAATACTTTTGTATTTTCTTTACACCTCCTCAGTCCTTCTTCATTTATAGATAGAACCTGCACATTAATTTTTTAAAAAATAAGAGTGTTGAATTATGCGGTTGTAAAATAACCATGGATAAAATTTCAGCCACTTGATTTTTGTAAGAAATTTAAAAATAAAATAAAATGAGTCAGTATTTTTTTATGTAGTATCTGAACTGCCAAATAATTTGAATATCTAGTTTTGAGGAATCAGTATGTGCATATATTTTAAAATATAAAATCACACCTCTTACAATTTAAAAATGAATCACATATATCAGAAGGCATTACTTTATATTTAAAGAACGTTTAAAAAGAAATTAATATGCTTTATGTTGATGACATAAGAAATGTGAAAGTTCATACGGTCAGGTCTTGTCTATGTACAGCTTTGTTTGGATTTCAAACCACTACATATGTTAATACAATTTGGGGAAGAACTATTACAGCCAAAGATCTCAATGTAATGTTGACCTATTTTCCTAAAATGTAGAATTAGTTATCACATTCAGATGTTGGCCCTCTGGAGGCTGGATCATGAAAAATTGGTAATTTTTATGAACTTGGAAAAGCAATTTCCCTCTTACTTATATTCAGAGGCAGGAAGACTGTCCTGATATCTGAGGATTATTAACACCTTAGTCAGAAGTGAGCAATCTGTGAGCTTAGCTGGCCAATTGCAAGAGATGCCCATATCTCAAGAACAAAAAGCTGCCCATATGTTTATTCTTGCACAACAGACAGGAAAAAAGCACATTGCTGTTTTAATAAAAGAGATATCAAAATGAACAGATTGTCAATGACATTCTAGAGCAGGGGTCTCCAACCGTGTCAGCTTGAAGACTTGTGAACTTCAACTTCCAGAATTCCTCAGCCAGCAAAGCTGTAATGTAACTTTTCCCAACTGACAATACCCTGCAGATATTTTGGACATGGTTAACAGGAGCAACTTAACTGAGGAACATCTCATTCTTCTAACTGATACAGGATAATGAAACGGGGATGTAACCTTCTCCAGAGAAATCATCTGCAAATTGTACCTGAGGCACTTACATAGCGAAGCAGGGCTTCTTCTCCAAGAGCTCGCACCAAACCTTTGGTATCCATCTGGCCTAATCTCAACACATACAGTGGACGCCCATCTGGACCAAAAGAATAATAATGGTGACAATTCAAGTTACCTTTTGATAAACCAAGAAATGGTTAAAAGCCCTTCTGTATTTTTCTCCAAAGCAAACTGGAATGATCATTACTTGCTTATAACTTAAATTCCAACAAACGTTTTGGCTGCGTAGATGATACATATGTAAAGATGATAAAGACTTATCAGTCACTGAATCAATGGCCAATGACTTTTGACTGTTTGTTTAATGGCTGTTCAACGTTATGATGGATTCAGAAAGGCTGCTTTACAGCTCACACAGCACTTCCAAGGACTGTAAAATGTCTTACCGCCCCCAGCCCCCATGGTCACATGACTACATTTTGGGTGCTTGGCAAATAGCTTGCATTTACAACTGGTTACCAAGAAACCCATGATCATGTGATCGCCATTTGCAGTCGTCTTTGCCAGAAAGCTAATTCTGGTCATAAGTTAAGGTCTGCCTATATAGGAACTGCTGGCTTGAAAACATGCTTAATATTATTTTTCTTTTTATTATATTATTTCAACTTCTACGGCTTGTAAAACAGCAATGACACATGGGAGTAACATGAGAAACACCCTGACAGCCTATGCTCCTGAACTTTGGACCAACTTTAAATGGTCTTCAATGGCCTCCAAAGATACAACTTCACCTGATCCCATGGCAGCATTTTGGTCAGCCATTGCTATATGCTGTGTTCATCAAACTCCCAAATGGTGCATGATTGAAAACCCGAGAAGGACTCTGAAGTTGCAGATCGTTAATGTATTTTTTATATTGTCTTAACCTTGCATTTGCCACTTAAGGGTTGGCAACAACCGAAATAGCTTACATGTCAAATAAATAATGAAGCCAAGACTTCTCACTCTAATTGGATGCCTTCCACTGCCCAGATACCTTTATCTTTATATGTCACCTTTTACTCCAACAATGTATCATAAACACTTGACAATCAGTTTTAAGTACTTTAAACATGCCCCATTTGGCTCTCTTCAGCAAACCATGCTGGCAGCATTTCAAAAGACCTAAGACTTCCCCTTATGAAACGTCTGCATGCCATACCTTTGTCATGATGGTGCCAACCGCCTGCATAATAATCCTGTAGTACTTGAGGAGGGTTCCAGGTATCCAGAATGTAGTCCACCTGATGTTGTTTGCGCCATGTCAAAGACTGGCATAGGATTTCCCTGGCCTTATCAATGTTGAAATCTCGGGCACGCAAGAATCTTAAGATGTGCTCATCTTTGGGAATCTATAAATATAGAAAACACTGAATAAGAACTGTCAAAAGTATATATAAATACTCCGTAAGAAAATTTCAAGGAGTAAGCTATAGTCCCTTTCTGTCCTTAAGCTCCATCCCTTCTCCATAAGAAAGCTGCCATTCCTTTCATTCATTAATCCCACAGAAAAATAGAACAATCAGACAAGAAATTTAAAAGAATATTCGGAGAACACCTAAAACCTTTGATGAGAAATACAGTGAACAGAAGTAAACTGGGATATTATCTCTCTCTCTCTCTCTTTCTCTCTCTGTGTGTGTCATTAACTAAATTCCAGACAAATAATTACGACAATTGGAAGTTACTGTATCAACAATATATTACTCTATAAATAAGTACTCAGCTCAGACTTCTGAAAAGAATAAAATCTTGGTTGCAACAGAAAAAAAATTTCTAATGCTAAGCAATGTATTAAAAGCTCCCTGCCTTTTTTTTTGCTGCTATATAACAGAAATTGTAAGCAGCATAAATAAAATGAAATCCATAATTAAATATAACTATCAGATCAAAACCTTTATTACTATCATTGGCCAGCACAAAGTAACAATGATCTAACATGTCATCTCTGGAAAACTTAGCTAAAAAAAAAAAATACTGGTTTAGAAAACTAAAAGCTCACTAAAATACTTAAATCTATAAAAAATTATAAAATAGAATTTAATTCAAATCAAGACTACATACAATATAATATTTATTTATAACCCACCTTTACTATTTTTACAAAAAAACTCATGGTGACAAACATCCAACACACTTCCCTTCTCCTATTTTCCCCACAATAACAACTCTGTGAGAGTGACTGGCCCAAGCTTACTCAGCTGGCTTTTATAACTAAGGCAGGACTTGAATTCATGATCTCCTGCTTTTCAGCCTGGTGCCTTAACCATTACGTTTTAAATAATGCCTATATATTTTAGTAATAATATAGTAAGAGTCTATTCTGTAGCTTAAGTAATTATTTGATAAAACATGGCAATGAAGACTGAAAAACTAAATACCTGGGGTTAATAAATGATAATGTAAACATGGCGTAATTTCTGTTCAGTCTAACTAGCCTTTTCTAATAGTCAGTTGTGCTCTACGGCTGACATATGCTAAAAATTCCCCAGGGGCTCTCTTTCCCCTTTCCCTTTAACAGGTACCACATGCTGCTGCTTTTGAATTCAAACACAGCACTGCCAGGGTTGGGAAATTATGGGGGTAAGGGTGGGCAGTGAACCATTCAAATTGCAATGATTAAATTTACAGTGTTAGCAGCTCATTTGGTCTTTCCCCTGCCTATCTTCTCTAAGCCTCTGCCAATAATGTTGTCTTTACAACATTATTTCACACACCAAAACAGAACATGTTTTAGGTTCATCCTGAAAAAAATGCATGCTTTGGTCTTGCACAAATAATTTGACATTGATCCATACACAAAGCAGTTCATGAACTGAATGTTTTGCATATCTTTATTTAGGGAAAAAAACTGGAAGTCTAAGGACAAAAAGATGCCTTATGCCAGAATGGAGTTTAGGCAGGAAATAGAAGGACACAATCCAGGAAATTTTCTACCATAGTACTTACTAGAAGATCATAAAAATATCCCAAGGAGGAGGTCTTGGATGAAGGAGAATCACCCAATTCTGAAATAGATTTAGGAATCTAAATTCTGCACTATGGGAAACTAAAGATTAGAATTTTCTAATCTATAAATAAATACATAAACAATTTTGCGCTTTGTTTTCCTTCCTCTGGACACTGACATTCTGCCAGACATTCTTGTACACCATGCACTTTTCTGATGTGCAGGAAGCGAAAGAGACACACATCCTCTTACTTTGCCTTTGTGTGTTTCCTGGAGCCACTGCCGAAGCCTGATGAGGCAGCTTTCCTGAAGTGGGGTCAAGTCGCCCAGATACCTCTTGATATAATCTGCATCTAATTTGTCTGAAAAATATAAGTAGAATTGTTTTCATTGCCCATGCTTCCAGTAGAAACCCTCATTTGCAAACCAAACTGTTTGAAATGTTCAATTATTTATGTACGCTAGCCACTAGTAGTTTTGATATTTTCATCAGTTCTACAGATCCTTGTAAACTCCGCATTACTAACTGCCTTCAACATCTACCATCCGAATCCCAGTTGATTTTAAAAAAACCAACTATGTATCTACCTAATATTCTTGAAGAGATAAAACTGTACGACTGCCCGCCTGCAATTTTTTTCCTAAATAAATTAATTAATTTGGTTCTTTGCTTGTATCCTTAAAATCAAGTTGAGATTATGATGGCATTCATGACATAACTATAAAAGAGGGCGGGACAAACCACACACCATCAGGAGTTCCAGCCGCCAATTCTGATGCATTGTTGCATGTGTTGATTTCCTTGGGGTTCAGTCCCTCTTTGACAACAGTTTCTGGTATGTTGATTGGAGGGGATAGCGACCGTCTAAAGTGAGCTGTGCCATGTTCAAATGCAAATTTAGCAGGAGGAGTCCAACAAGGAATAAATGTGACACCTTCTTCATCTAGTTGCTTCAAGTAGTACTCTATTATCTCTTTGCCCTTTCAAAACAAGACAATTCTTACATCAATGCATTGTAGGCACACATGACTGGGGTGTGTATATACGTGTGAGAAGAATTCATGTAATTATGATTGAAGAATACTAAATCTGATGGAATTGCAGGAACCTAGTGTTATATCGGAGACTTCAGTTTAGCATTACAAAGCCTCAAGTAGAAAGAGAAGAACAAATATATTCCCGTAACTTTCCATACAAAAAGAAAAAATAATAAAGAAATGAAGAATATGTCCCTGAATCTTTTTGTTTTAAAATAGACATAACTGTCTTTTGAATCATGAAGATCATTCCAGATCATGAGTAACTTCATACCTTCTAAATATAACTTGTAAAGTAGACTATTTTTAGTGGCTTAGTGCTGAAGGGCCAACTTCTTCTAAACTGGTTTATTTTTCAGCAATACATGATCTGCAATATTTTTGTATTCATTCATTCATTTCTGTTATTGGACAATTATCTCTGACAAGATCAAAAGGTGGGAATTGATGATGGTCCTTCTGGATGACCAGAGCCCGCCGTACTCAAGTTCCCCTCTTGTCAATATAATAGAGTAGAACATGCCTCTAATAGAAGATGAGAGCAAACACATGAAGTCATACAAGATCAATAAGAACCTTCTCAGGAGCTGAAAAGCATTCCCAGCCTCCAGGAAACCGCAACATTATTTGCAAATAAAACTTTAAAAATTACCTTTTTAATATTGCTAGTGTATTGCTTCATAGCAATCTTTTCTACTGTGCTTTCAAAGCCAAAGAAAGATTTAATATCAAGACTTGCAGACTGCTCAAAACATGTCCAGTCTTCATTGTCTGGGTGAACCTGGAGTTTTAAGAAATAAAAGTAGACATAAGGTGTGAGAAAACCTTAATCCAGTGGCACAGGACAGTTATTTGTTAAGAATTGGATAGTGCATTTTACTTTCTCTTAAATCTTAAAAATTGTGGGGCAAATTCTTTCTTTGAATGGAAATTACTGAATCCAATAATTTGGAGAAAACCTACAAATTCAAATCTTATTAGATTTTCCTCAGATCAGAATTGCCAATAAAAATGACACACACACAAAAAAACAATTTACATCACAACTTGTCTTAAAATGATCAGGAACATTTGTTGGGTATATTCTTCTTGCTACTAAACTCCCCCCACATTCTCACCACTATGCTTTCAGAAAAGTAAGCAAGAACATCTCTCCAAATAAATCTGTAAAGTCAAATCAATCATAATGCTATATGGGTTAACTGTTTTTAACTGTTTATAACTTTGTGCCCTTGGCACCATAAATAATTAAAACCATAAATAACAAAGAATGCTTAACGAGAAACAGCCAGACATTCTTAGAAAGACCGTAATATAAAATTGAAGTCTACCCTTACTCACCGTATATGAGCATTTTTCATTAATGACAACTCTGTTTGAGAAAGTTTCGTTGTGGGCCTCTATGTGTAAAGTGCGGTCTCGTCTATTCAAGGAGTTCTTTTGGATAAAGTAAACATAATCTACCCCTGCAATCTGAGAAGGAGAACAGAGATGAATTTGAGAAGCAGCCCAATAGACGGTGAGTTGGATAAAGAACCTGACTAGGTGTTACCTTTTTCAGGAGCCGTGGAGCATCGACATCCAATTTACAACGTCTTTCAGTCACATGGATTGCTCGGTCGTCACTCTTGAATTCACTCACAATATCACTGCCTACAAACATGGGGATGAGAGGGCAAGTGGGAAACCTTTTCTCATATGCCTGCAAGAAAAGCAGAATATAAACATCAACCTCTGTCACAAGACTCTCAAGGCAGCATTTCACATACTTGTTAACTAACCACAGTCGCCCTCTTCATTTTCATAAATGGCTAAATTCTATTAAACCCTAAATGCTACCTTGTATTTCTCACACATCTAACAAGAGCACTGTGTGGCACTGGAGGAGCATCGTCTTTCCAAAGTACTTCATCCAACCCTAACAAAGACATTGAAAGCTTATTCCTTCCATGCTGGTTGTCCCCAAGCATACCTATACACATTCAACTCAGAACTGGGGCCACTATGTCCCAGCCTATATTCATGCCTGATTACATAAAGGTCGTCCTTGACTTATGATGGCAATGGGGCCCTAAGCAACCGCAACCCTGGCTGCCATCATTAATATGGTTATTAGGTAAGACAGCTTCCTGCAGTCAAGGTTACTGGAGAAGCTGATAAAAGCTGCAAGTCCCCGGCTGGCAGGCAGGCAAGTGGTTGCTGCCAGATGTGTGCGAGACACAATACAGGAAAGGTGCACGAGGGTGAGGTATGGGTTGGATACAAAAGGTTCTATGAGAGTAGTTAGGGAGGGTGTATGAGAGGGTTTGTGAGGGCATATTCATTCATAAACCAAATTCTAGTATCAGATCAAATTCTTGTATGAGATCGTTGCATTTACCTATTGCCACATATTTGCACTGAAACCACCCATTAAGATGATCGGTCCGTGCATGTGTTTTGTGCATTTATTAATTGTATCATGCTTTTAACGTCTTAGAATTTCTCTTTTATACGCTCATTTTTATTTGCTATAGGGGCATACATCTGTGTTGTTAAAACTGACATGGTTCGCTGCGAATTGTAAGATCATGATTCAATCCAGTTTCAAAATAAACTTTTAAGATGTTCCAGCGTAATGTATATCATTATTTTCAGGAAAACTTTCAATTTATTGTATCAAATCATCCAAATACTTTCCAACACATTCACTTATTCCAGAGATATAAATTTGTAATCTCTCCATTTCTCCATCTCTCAGGGGGCATCCAGGAGCTTTTCTGCTGTGAATAAAATTGTAAGATTCTTGGCAAATCTTCACATCCCCTGAAATCTAAGTCTGCCAAGGACTCAGTTTTTTATTGCCTTCTGAAGTTATTCCTCCATTGCACGAAAATCATCAAGCTAATATTCTTTTCTTCTGACAGAAAGCTGGACATTAATAAAAGGTTACTGACTTTTCTGCCTCTAAACATTTTAGTTTCAGTGTGAAGGAACACAGTCCCTTACCTTGAATGTAGATTTAACACCCTAAGATATAAATACAAATTCTAAAAATCCATTCAGGCACAATAGAAATCTAAAGATTTATAAAACTTTAGAAATCTACCTCTAGTGCTAAAGATTAGAAAGATATCTCCAAGGTGGAATATATAAATAGTAGTGTGTGGTTTTAGAATTCAAAATAAATCTGAAGTAGCCATTTTTGCTAATGGCTTAAAAATCATAGGGAAACTGAGAAGTAAATTCACAAATATCTGACACATGAAAGAAGCTCTAGCTTTTCTGTTTAACTGCCTTTCAGCTATTTTAGTAACTGATAATCTTGAACTACACACGCTGGACAGGAAAACAATAACTAATGCAAAAATTCATCCCAAATTCACAAAATCTGCCCCACCTAGTGCATCTATCCTTGCTTTTTTTGACTTCTTGGTAGCTTTCAATACCATCAACCATGGTATTTTTTTGGGCTGACTTAGGGAAATGGGGCAATCATCTAAGATAGATAGACAGACAGACAGAAAGACATTTGAAGGGGTCTGTTTGCTTAACACCAAATTCTGCAATGTAGGTCTCTTATAGGTAGGTCTAATCTTCATTGTTATTAAACCTTTAAAATGCAGTGTGTTAATACACTGTGCAACTAGCCATATTTAGAATGCTTTTCATGAAGAAGATAACTAGGCAGGTACTTTTAATTTAATTTTAAAATGCTCAGCACATATGCATCTTCAATAGAGCTGTGTGAAGTCAGCTGCAGTGGCATTTTATTTTCCAAGAACAGTTTTCTGGCATTATGTGTATGACAAAATCTGGCATCAGCTGCAACTGAACAAAGCCTTCAGATATTATTTCCCACATACCAGCTTACAAATCTTAACTCAAACCGTAAGTATGTAGTTGCTTAGCAACCACAAGATTTGCAATAAGCTATTTTTTTTCAGCCAGAGGTTTAAGCATTCAAACAGTTTTCTGCTTGCAAGATTTTATGATACATTTACATTAATTTTAAAGATTTTATAAAAGATTCTAGTGATATCCCCAAAGTGTGCCTGAATACATTACTCTAGATGTATCAAAAGAATAAATGATTATCCCTCACACAGCCATGGCATCCTAAACAGTGTGCTAACAGCCAAAGCATGAGAGGAGTATTTCAGAGATCAGTGTTACAAAATCGATGCTATATTGGGAAATATTAAAGCAATCAAGAAGATAGTGTTAATGGCGCTCTCTTCTGTTATGCTAGTGCTATAGCTTTCTAAAAATACTACAGGATTTGAAAGCCACCTGCTCCCTCCTTTAAAACAGATGTCTGCCAAGAAACCACATGGGAGCTGAAACCCATGTACATATTGCTAAGTGCCACTCACAGGAGAATAGTGTCAATTATTTTTATTTGACAATATAGGTACTTCAAGACAATTAATATATCAATATTGTACCTCTTGGCCACAAAAGGTTGTATCCACTAATTACACATATCAGCTTAAAGTTACCAAGAATTTCCTCTAACAAATGAACAGCAGAAATTCTCTAACACACCCAGGGATATGGTTGTACCATTTCCTATCATATTCTATGTAATCATAATAGAAGTATACAAACATTACAGGTATACCAACATTATCAGCAGTGTTTCAAAAGGGTTTGGCAATCTAAAATATGCTATTTTTGCTTTTGTTTTTAAAGTATACCTTCCTCCTTGATAACTTTACTTCCTTCTAGGTAAGTTAAATTTCTGTGTTTTGTAAATTAACTACTCCACTAAATGCATAAAGTGACTCTTTTGTCTTTTGAAGCATATTGACTAGTTCTGCATTTGCCTCATTACAGAAATGTAGATCCTTTCACCTAATTATCTAATTTAGGTGGTTCTCAACCTGCAAGTCATTACAGGCGGTCCATGAAGACTTGAAAATGATTTAAACCTTTAGTTAAGTCTTGGAGGATCTGTGGTCATGGGATCCAGGGTGAAGAAAAGGTTGAGAACCACTGATCTAACTTATGCCTCCAATGTGAATAGAGCACCATTCAGCAAGATAAATATCTCGGCTTTATTAGAGCTACTACTTAGAAAAGCCAATTTTAAATAATCCTATACATCTTTTCCCTCTCAACTTTTCTTCCTCACTATTCAAATTATCAATTGGTCCACTTTTGTGTTATTGTTATGTTTTGCATCCAATAACTGATTACAAGTAACTTTGCTATTTTGAAGACAAGGTTTTCAGGTCTTGTTCAAGACCATATAAATATAAGTATATTTATATTGTTGGCAACCACTTAAAACTACTAGAAAATCTTGATTGTAGCTCCTAGTAGCATCATCATAATAGCAGTTCATACCTTGAATCCAATTCAAAATTGCATACAATCTTGACTGCAGTGTGGGTAAGAACATTTAAAATTAAATGGGACTTCTCTCACATAGCATCATCACTAGAGAAGCCTTGTGCATATAACTAAGTTATAAACACCCAATCTAAAACTAAATCTAAATTACCGTACTTACAAAGACATTTTGTTAGAAAATATTCTTAAATAATTTTGGTGAAGTAAGCCTGCTTAAGACATCAAGATACTGTATATGGCATTTTCTGTTAAGAGGCTGGTAACAAAATTAACTAAAGAGATTCATATAAAAGTAAACAGAGACTGAATACTTCACACATATTTCCTTGTAAGATGTGAATAAATATCTTCTCATACTACCATTCTTTGGGTAACCCATCCAAAAAGCCTGGAAGTACTTTATTAACAAATGACTTTGAAAGAAGCCATTCACACTCAGTTCTACTCCTTACAACAAAAAGGAACATTTTACAAACTTGAAAAATTTATTACAGAAACACAAATAGTACTCTAAACCAGACAATCTAACTTCAAAATTGTCAATCAAAACTATGTAAGTAATGAAATAAAACATACTAAATGAACAATTCAAAATTCACTCTTGGGACTGAAGGAAGAAAATGTACTAGCAGAGCTAGATAAAGTTTCTTGAAGTTAATCCAACACTGATGTCACTGACACTTCCTATCACATGGAGAAACACAATATGATTTGGAAAAGAAAATAATTCTACTGGGAAGCTCATTATTTATTCTGATATTGTGACTCAACATCTCTACATACTCTGACACTTATTCCCACCATCTTTTAAGAATATGGCAAACACTTCCTTTTAATCATTCAGGGCTCACACATATTCCAGTATTACTATGGCAAGAGCATGATAACTTCTCTGCCTGCTGTTGCAGTGAAATCACAATTTGCATCAAGAAGGGCCACGATGTTAAGATAGCTTGAAAATGGTTGCCTTATCAATGCATCTGCTTCCAATATATGTGAAAGTTCTGAGATTTTGGATTTGGATTCTCAAACATCTCAGTTGCTTCCTTGTATGAAACATTTCTCCTTTTCATATTTGACATGATGGTGAATGTTTCTTAGCAGGAGGCAATCAAACATATTAATCCTAATAGGTATAACACACTAATACTGTAACTCTTCTAAAAATGTTTTACCCACAGCTGCAGATAAAGACATCTTTGTAACACAGCTGATATCCCATAAACTCATCACCCATATAGTTAATTGCCTCTCCCATTATTTCCCAGGACATTTTCATCCTTTAATCAAAGAATGTAAATGTTACTACATTTCCTACATTCAATTACTGTAAGATAATTTTTCTTTATTGTAATGCTGCTTAGAGATCTTCACATTATAGCTTAATGAATATTAATCAGTGACATGACATTTTAACAAATTAGAACAAGTGCTCTGCAAGATGGTAAAAAATAAAGAAGCATTAAAATATACAGAAGAACAAATTCAATGGGAATATATTCCTATGTCAGTTCCATGATCTGAGTAATAAATGCTCTCTCTTTTTTAGTTCATTAATTATTTTTTACTGATCTATAAATCTAATAAAATGAGCCCTGCTTAGCACTTGGATGGGGAACCATCCAGAAAGCCCAGGTTAGATTAGGAAGATGAAAAAGAGAATGCAATGAGAAAACATTTCCACCTTATTGCTAAGAAAGCTGCATAAAAGTGCTGTGTAAATGATCATGAATTGACAATTAATTGAAGATATTGCTTACATAATACAGGTAGTCCTTGCTTACCAACAGTATTTGGGACCATGAAGTCTATCCCTAAGTAATGCAGTCATACGCCATGAAGAGGCATTTACAACCTTGTTCCTACAGAGCTCAGTAATGAATGCTGCAAATGGCAATCACATGACTGTGGGCTGCTGCATCATTGTAACTGCGAGTTGGTTTGCAAAGTGCTTGAATCATCATGACACGTCTGAGGGGAAACTGCAATGGCTACAACTACAAGGATGCAACAAATAAGATATCAAAAGGTGGAACAAGGAGATATTGTAGACAAAAGAGCATCCAGCTTTTTGTCTGCTTCCTCTTTTATCTATTGGAGTAGCTAGAAGATGAAAGAGGTTTTAATGATAGACAAGACATTGCAATAGTGCAAACTTACTTATATTCAGTAGAAAAATTCACTACACAAGGGCACTACATTATTCATAAACGTCACAGAAGAGACATTTAAGACCTGAGGCTCTATTCTGGAGTTGAATAATGACAATATAATTGCCAGGAAGCATAGATGAATATTTCTTCTCACTAAATGTTTAGTTACTATGGCCTCCCTTCAGCATAGTATGCAA
Source organism: Cerberus rynchops (assembly GCA_032468195.1). Classification (NCBI taxonomy): domain Eukaryota; kingdom Metazoa; phylum Chordata; class Lepidosauria; order Squamata; family Homalopsidae; genus Cerberus; species Cerberus rynchops. The sequence continues at coordinate 311,743 of JANHFJ010005939.1, forward strand.
GTACTGTATACATTAATTGTTATCCAGCCTGTTTTTCCACTTGACATCCAGGACAAATTAACAAACAGATCAAATTCATAAAAAGAATAAAAGTAACAATTACACCAATTTACTGTCAGATGTACACGTTTTAACTGAAAGGCCTTCAGAAGACTAAATATCAGCACTAAACCCAGAAGGAATTTTTTTTTTTAATCCAAGTTCCTTTGCTTGTCTGCATATTAAAACATGTTGGCATAGTTAATGATAATGCAGAGATGCACCCAGTCACTTTAAACAAACTAGTTAAAAGTTAAATTACAGCTTAGCCTTGAATACAATGCCACAGTGCAGTTCAGTTGGGCACTTAATAGATATTTAGACCTCTTTTTCATGGCTATATATGTAATGGAGCACAGACAACACTCTACTTATGAGCTAGGAATCACTCTTAGTGGGATGTCAGCAGTTCTTTTTCTAAAGTTGTTTGCAGAAGAAAACAAACTTGCAAACTGAGGGTTCAGCCAGTTTTGATAGATGGTGCTGATGGACTGGAAGTGGCTGATATAGAGGTCTACTCTCCTTCCGGATGAGAGATGGCAGTGAGGACCTTGTTTTCTATACTTTCAGCTATCCCATGAACCAGGAAACAGGTGTATCTATGCCTGTGTATATACTTGAGTGACTGGGGCCGGAGATTTGGAGAACTAGATCAGCCAATTAGTTAAGATGGTTGGTGTCATCTGAGTGTTAGCTGGGGTACTTTGACCTGGAAGAGGGTTCAGAGAGGGATGCCAGAAGATGGAGGGAAAAGAAGTTCTGTCAGGGGTAGACAATATCATGGGAGTGATGGGCCGTGAAAGGTGTAATGGGAAACTGAGCAGGAAGTTCTTGGAAAGGCAGCCTTGATACCTAAACTATTTCTGTGTTCCAGATCCCTGAGCTCTGCCCCAATACTCTTTATCATTGGATCCATATTGCTGGGTGGACAGCTATGAGGGAACTTATCCACTGGCTTTCAAGCCACAATTTTGTGCAGAAGTAGAATGTGGCCTTAGCCATCTGGGAATCTCTGGTGGTTTTCAAAGGTACTGTTCTACAAATAGCAGAAGGGAAATCCTATGTGCAAAGCCTCCTGGGATCCGATGGGATTGCTGCTGCTATGCCAGCCTTCCTTCAACATAGTGACTTTCATGGAGGAATTGTTGGAGCCTGTGGCTGGGTTGATAGTGGTGTTCCTAAGACTTACAATAGTGAGAGACTTCAAATTATCTTCCCTGGATGCAGAGTCGGTGGCTTTGGGAATTTATGGTCACAATGAACCCAATTCATTGAGGACCCAACACATGATCCAGAAGCCTGCAAGCCTGCCACTTTCTATAAGATGTCACACATTTGGTTTTTCTCTTAGGCATTAGATGACTCTACTTTAAGGGGTTCATCTAATGATACATAGAGAGATAATTATCGGTAGGCTGACTAATTTTTTTTAGTGTTTTGCTCTAATATTTTTGTCTGCTGCTTTTAATTTGATGTTAGCCATTCAGATTTGCATGGACTACTTGGCCTGCTATATAAAATGAATGAATCCAATCAATCAATCAATCAATCATTTTTAGAATCACACAGCTGATAATGGTGTATAGGCATTTCAGTCTATTTTTATTTTTACCAGGCTGTGCACCGCCTCGAGTCCTTCGGGAGGGAGGCGGTATACCAATGTAAATCAATGAATGAATGAATGACTGAATGA
>JANHFJ010005943.1:36100-51968 GCA_032468195.1 Cerberus rynchops
ACAGAGGGAAACAGACCTTTTCCATATATCTTTATTTACATATAGTGGCTGTCTATATTTTTGCAGTCTAGATCTGGTAAGTCCTAATATACAAAGAGCAGGCAGTTGCATAATAGCATTGGCTGAAATGGTTTGATCTTTTGTTCTGAAATAAAATATTCCTTTAAAACCATTCTGAGCAGACTTAGGAGTACCCTGTTCTTTGATTTGGTGTGCTTCAGGTGTCACTTGGCACAAAGTGCCTTAGGCAAACCTTGTACTGAGCTGACAGGACCAATGTCTTGAAAGATCCTCTGGAAACCTGTGGGAATATTCAGGCTTGTAACTCCAATATATCATAGTGGCATCAGATGAGCTGATACAAGTGCAGTCCCACCCCTAATAATACAAACGAAAATCAAATGAACTAGAACTAGAAAGGAAAAGTGATTTAGTATAAATAGATATTATTGTATTAAAAAGTACCACTCAAGAATTAGAATATTTTCTGTGACTGTTTATGTTCTTCTCAAAGGAATCTAGGCAGGACCCTTTCTGGAAAGCTTTAGGCTGGGTATGCCTTAAACAGCATACATAAATAACCTTGAAAAGTTCAGAAGCCGGATACACACAATCTTACAAACAATGAAAAATCATTGTTATATTAACTACCTCCTTCTGCCTGCAAACCTATTGACTGAGTTAATAAAAGAAAAGGGTTTGGAAAATCTTTTTCCTAGCTGAGGCTGAATGGTCTTGCAACAATCCCACAGATTTATCTCCTCTACTCCTGTGAGAAGGAAAGAAGTAGTTTGAATTGCGATAGGACATTCAGTTATATTGGAGGCAGCAGATCAACTGGCTTCATTGGTTGAATCTCATAACCCAGGGATGAAAGAGAACACTTGGGCATAATTCCTGCACTCAAAAAATAGCATCACTGAAAACTCTCCCACCCTCCTTCCTGGCTAGGCCTGCGCTTTCCACACTATTTATACCTTTCAGCCATTACAAAGCTCCCAGGACCATTGCGCTTTTTAAGGTGTGGTCCTGCAAAAAGGCCTCATCTTGGAAAAATATCAGATTCCCCCAGACCTGAAACCAATCATCTTTCTTTGAGTTGCTTGATGCCAATCTTTTTACTGCTCTGAGGAGTAGTAAAGAGTTTACAGCTCTTCTTTTGGGCATGCCACAGTGTGAATGTGAATGCCACATCTGGCAGGACCTAAAGGATGTTCATTCCCAATCTACAGCAATTTCAGAGTTTATCATAGGCTTGAGCAATGGCTACTGTCAACTAAATTAAAGTAAAGTGATGCTAGTTTGCCAGTGCAACAGTACTACAAACCTGATATTTCAAATATTACAAAGTCCATCCTATGAGGCCCAGGCAAGGGAAATGAATATTTAGTCTACCTATTTGGAATAAAATCTTGAAGCATACAATGTGAAGCACAAATCATAAATGTGTTTTTCTGATGATATTTTGTTTATACAGTTAGGAAGATTGCAGGGGGATGAAATTGTTTCTTTTTTTTGCAGAGGTTATTATAGGAAGTCAATATTGAGTAGGTCTCTGAATTATCTACAACCTTCAATGCTCTTGCTGGGAATAAACCTTGTTGAACTCATTTGGAGTCACTTCAGATAGACATAGCACTAGATTGCACCTACAACAATACTCATACACAAATAAATAAAATACTTTCATGGTTGGCTTTGCCCAGGGTAAAAATGGAAATGAAGGGATTGTGTTCTGGCATGGATGAATGTTTAAATGGATATATGCTTCCCTGAAAATAAACTGACTTGAATTTAATGAGATTTATTTCTGAATAGATATGGATAGGAACAATGAAAATTGAATGCAAATGATGGAACCTGTCCTGACATCATAATACAAGATCCACCCTTTACTTTCTGGCATGCAGTGTTGTGACACAAGTACAAAACAGATGGAGTGTTTCAACATCATGATATGTCAGAGCATGCACAGACTACTATCCAGTTTTTCCGTGGTGGTGCAGTGGTTAGAATGTAGTATTGCAGGCTAATTCTGCTGACTGCCAGCAGTTCGATTCTCACCGGCTCAAGGTTGATTCAGCCATCCATGCTTCTGGGGTGGGTAACATGAAGACCCAAATTGTTGGGGGAAATATGCTGACTCTGTAAATCACTTAGAGAGGGATGTAAAACATTATGAAACAGTGTATAAGTCTATTGCTGTTTTCCACCAGCTGCTGTTGTTTTTGAACAGATAATGCAGGGGCAGATGTATTTAACTGATGCTATCGCTTGTTTTGGAAGCTTTACTTCCGGAGCGCCACCCTTTTCAACTTTGGCCTCATCAAAGACCTGTAGAACATTTCCCATATTGGGCTGCAAGAGGTCATCAACCCTTAGGGAAGAGTAAAGAAGAAAAGATAAAGAAATAGTTGTTTGGATGTCTGGCTTGATTGGACTTATGCAACAGCTATCTGCTTTAAGGCTTTAGAGTCACAGCTAATACTATGAAGGGGCCATAGAAGGAGTGCTTTGTGCAATCTGATATTCCAAGCTCATGCCTCTATTTCTGATTTTTAAAGGTTAGCAGATACTATAGTCCATTTCTCCCAGTCAGCAACTGCTCTTCCTCTTCTATTCTGCTTCAGGATCCACCTTTCTGCTTTTTCAGCTCTGCTATCTTTTAGAATCAAAACTGTTTTAGAAGGTTCTACCAAGAAGGATGGCAGTTTCAAAATGCACAGATAATCTTTGTTAGAACAGGAGCCTCAACTGAGATTTTGTAGGGCTGCAAATGTTCTTCTATTCACAGTATTCATAGTAGGGTTATCTCTAGCCTTGCCTCATAGTCCAGAGGGCCTTTGGGGAGAAATATCAACCATCACAATCTCAGAAGCTTTGGGACTCACATAGAAATGATCTGCAGGTGTATTGGATTGGTTTTACTCCTTTCAGAATGACTCTAGAGTTGTGGCTTGGGGACTGCATTTAGAAAAGTGCCAACTCACTCGCAATTCAGAGCTCTGAATTGTGCTTGAGCAAAACACTGTTTGCACAGAAATGTATTTAACCTTATTGTTTTATAATGTGGATTTCAACATTCACTGTCTCCTGTACCGAATGTGTAGGTCTTAATTATTTCATGCACACAGCAGTCCTTTGGAGGGAAAATGTCTGCTATTGTCTTTTGACATATTGCAAGAACTAGGGATAAGCTAAGACAGCTTATATCAGCAAATGGAAAGACACTAACATTGAAATACTAATCAATATTGATCATGCTAATTTCGTTAAAACACTCTTGTCTGATTTAATACTCAACATTCAGCTCCAATGGTTTCTGAAACTTGTTCGAGGCTGAAACTGCATGATTGAGGAGATCCACCATGGCAGGAATATTGAAATGTTACCTCAAGAATTGTACTAGATTTCTATAGCATTTGAAATGGAAAGCACTGAAAAAATATAAATCTGAATGTTATGGGTTATTTAAAAAAAATGAATACCCTGGTTGGTCTGTTTTAAAAACACTGGAAGAAAAAAAATACTCCACAATCATCTTTGTGTTTGGCGGGGTTTTTTTTGTTTTGTTTTGTTTTGTTTTTTTGCACAACTCCACCCAGGTCTCTCAAATTTTTTTCCCAAAATAATTACTTTTCCTCAATGTATGGCACAAAACAAATGTTATTACTACCTCTCCATACACAGAGCCCTGCAGGTTAGAGATAAGCTAGCCAACGTAGGAGCATCACTCATGTTCTTACAGTGAAACTCTGAAGGATGCAGCTCCGAAGTATAATTTAGAGCTGAAAACTAAAAAAAACAAAACAAAACTGAGAATTATCCTGATTGAAAAAAAAGGAAAAATCCTCCCTTCCTCCCTTCCCCATCCTCTATAATGTAATTGTTTTAGAACAATTATAGCTGTCTTTCTATTAATTTTTTAAATAAGATTGGGGCTTACCATTTTTCCCCCTGGGTCTATAAATGTAACATTGAAAGCATCTACAAAGAGACCTTCGTCCAAATGAGAAGAACATATGCAGAACCATTCCTAGGATAATCTCATACCCAGTGTCTTGCCCCATGGAGAACTTCAGTGACTTCCTGTGATAGATCTTCATATAGGGACAACCATCCTTACAATCCCTGTTTGTCCCATTTCTCTTTTTGGTCGTACCCTTAATGTGGATGCATCAAACTAAGCAGGTATGCTTCTGAAAACCTTTGGGTTGGCCTTGATGATCCTCTAAATATTGTTGCTTAATTCAATACATATAAAATAAAATTACAAAATATGTAAATGAATACACATATATATTCTTCTTCTTCTTTCGGCTGTTCCCACAAGGGGTCACCACAGCGCCTTATTTGTTTCCACCTAACACTCTGGGCCTTGACCGATCCAGTGTGGAATTCACACTGATGAGTCACATGTTTAAATTTGGCAAGTTTTTATGGCAGATGCCCTTCCTGACGCAACCCTCTCTATTTATCCGGGCTTGGGACAGGCACAGAAGTCACTGGCTTGCAACCCCTGTGGCTAGATTGAATACACACATATAGACATACACATATATACACATATACGTGTGTGTGTGTGTGTGTGTGTGTGAACCTAGCCCCATTTATTTGGAAGAGGACAAATATTTAAAGGGCAAATACAATCATAGCCACTCAAAATAGGGTTTAGTCCAGACAACTTGTCTTCCAAACATGTTTTAATTTCAATTCGCAGGTATCCCTAATAAATATGGAAAGGTTGCAACAAAAAAATAATAATTTTGGGCTGGTCCCTATATGGTATGGTAAAAAGTCAAGATGACAATTGTGACATGTCCCACCCACAAACCCCAGATGGAGCTTTGTTTGCACTGTTGCAGTACCAACTTGATTTCTTGACCACACTGTGTATACCAACCCCTGGATTCAAAGGTTCTGCAGAATGCAAGGATCAGATTGTTTGTGAGAAAAAAATGAATATGAGAACCAAAGTCTACTATTCTGGATACAGGGTTATATTTAACAAAAGATCAGAGGCATATATTAGTTTTCTGATGCAGAGAAGCCAAATCAAACCCTCCATAAATATGTACTAAGGTCAGAATTATTGTTTTTAAATGCTTGCTGCTTTTTGTAGACATCAACTCTCTTGTCACACTGCCATCTGTTTCTTGCTTGACATTTGGTACTCATATGTGCTCTTGCAAGTTTTAGTTTGCTTTTTACATAATGATGATGACGATCTTCATCAACCAATACTGAGAGTTTTGGAAATAATGCATGATCTTCTTCTTCTTTCAGCTGTTCCCATTAGGGGTTGCCACAGCTAATCAACTGCCTTCACCCAACTCTATCCTCCGTATCCTCCACTCTTGCCCCAATCACCTACATGTCTTCTTTTAGCACATCCATGTATCTCCTCTTTGGCCTTCATCTTGACCTCTTGCCTGGCAGCTCCATTTCCAACATCCTTCTACCAATATAGCCACTCTCCCTCCTCTGCACATGTCCAAACCATCTCAATCTGACCTCTCTGACCTTGTCCCCAAAACAGCTGACCTGAGCTGTCCCTCTGATGTGCTCATTCCTAATCCTGTCCATCCTGGTCACTCCTAAAGAGAACCTCAACATCCTCATCTCTGCTACCTCCATCTCTGCCTCTTTTCTTTTCCTCACTGCTACAGTCCCTAACACATACAGCATAGCTGGTCTCACTACTGTTCTACACCTGCTTAAAGATGCTGATTGCTGATATTTAGCATTTATATTTAGAGTAAGTTTGTGAAACTGAAAGGGGAGGAAGGGAAAAACCATGGAGGGGGACAATGATGAAAAAAAAAACCCACATGAAAAGGGCAATCAAAACTCCTCTATTCTCATGTCTCAACTTGGCTCGTCTTTAGAGCCAGAACTCCATTCGGTGGTCATTATGCAAGTCTCTGAATTCCTTTCTCAGTGCTGATCATTGCTTACAAATGGTGCCCACTGGCCAGAGACCAGCAGAAAAGTCATGTGGCAGGGCATCCCACTGGGACAGAGCATTTCGGGTAGCACTGGGCTATAGCACTTGTTATGGCATCTTTCCTTTCAAAGAGTAGCCTCGCTATCTGGGCTGCGCTGTGGCACTTTTGTTCCTAATGACTGCCATTGCTCAGAGGTTCCAGTCTATTAGTTAACAAAACCAGAGCAGCTCCCATTGGTCATTTTAGGCTTAAGGCCCTTCTGAAAACCTGCTGCTGTATGTGTAGCCATTCATCTTCTTTGGAGGTGAAGTTGCCCTTGATGATACGCTGTAGAGCAAGGAGCCTCTGAAGAATGATGCTTTCTGGCAACTTTTCAAAAGAAGAACAAACCTTAGGACTTCTTTATATTCCCTTCCCCCAATTTTTATTTTAAGAGAAAAAACAAGATCAACAACAGCAGGTCTTAAAATACCCACAGCTGCAGTCGAAGAACAAGAGGGAAATTTCACAGTGATTAAAAAAACAAGCCCACTATAGTAATAAGTCACAGGGTGTGACAGGTTGTATAAGAAAACAGCAATGGCCGATTAAATTGGATGGTTGGGAATGTGACTCCTGGGAAGGTTGGTTTTTCCCCCCTTTTTAAACATGTGTCAAAGAAAACACACACACCAATAAAGGGTGGGGAGGGCAGGATACAGATTATATTTTGTATTCCAAGCAATGGCTAGTGTTAGACGTATATTTCTATCATGTTATAAAATTAAGTCATTAATAATTTAATTCTGTTCCTTTCACAATAAAACAACAACAACCCTGTGCTGTCTAAGTTTCTAAATAGTCCTCAAACTCTCATGAGTAAAATCCTTGCTCTACTGAAGAAACAGAGGCCACCTGAGGCCACTGTAAAATTGACGGAGAATAAGCACAGAATCCATTTCCAATAGCATTAAGCGCTGCCTGTGTAAAGATTGCACCGTTCCAAGCTTCAGAGCAGAGACGGCAGGATTTCTCCCTCATTCTCCTCTGTTATTATCCTGCCTTTTCTTGATCAACTGTTATCTAAACCTTAAATGCCACCAGGGGTCCTCCTCAGCTCCTGCCTTCTTTCCCCCTTGGCTTTCATTCAATGGCCTCCTCTCTTTCAGATTTGGTTTGATTGGATTTTAGCATACAATCACTATCCACCTTAGCCTTTGCACAGTAGAACATTGAAGTAAGATAGTACAATTTGCCTTTTGGGGTTCTGACATACAAGACTTGCCTACAGACATAACCAGTAAAAAGTAAGCTCTCTCTCTATCTCTATCCACCCCCTTTCTCCATCCCCTGCAGTCACAAAGTAAAATGATGCCGATTTTTATCCATTTAATTGCTGAATTTCCTAATTTGTAGTAATCTAATCTGTGGGCTGTGGTGGCGCAGTGGTTAAAATGTAGCATTTGCAGGCTAATTGTGCCAACTATCTCATTCCTACCTTCCCAACTATCCCTAACTTATTTCCTATCCTATCCTCCCATTTTGCCTTAACTTACTTGCGGTCGCGGGCAGTTGCGTAAGCATTTTACTGCATATTGTACCATGTAGGATTGTGTATGTGACCAATAAATTTGAATTTGAATTTGAACTGCCAGGAGCTCGATTCTGACCAGTTTAAGGTTGACTCAGCCTTCCATCCTTCCGAGGTTGGTAAAATGAGGACCCAGATTGTTGGGGACAATATGCTGATATTTGTAAACTGCTTAGCAAGGGCTATAAAGCACTATGAAGTGGTATATAAGTCTAAGTGCTATTACTATGGTGACAATTCATAGCTAGTAATGTAGAATGATTTACACTGCCCTGTTTATCCCTGTGGTTTTGCCCAAACAACTGCTCATCCAGCTAGGAGAATGTTCCATATGATCATAGCACCCAGGGTTGCAGGCATTTTAGTAGGATGAGGTCTCCCTGCAGAATATTGTCCAGACATGGGAAATATCATTTCAGCAAAGGGTTGCATCTCTCAGGATGTTAAGTGTGGGGGAAGATCATGCAGGACCTACTTCAAGATTGTAGAAGAATAATCTGTTTTCTGCCATCATGGTCCTGGGGGGTTGATAAGGATGGCCACCATTTGTCTTCCTTAAGCCAACAGATGCACCTCCATGGGCAAATTCTAGTGGTGTGAGACTGGCCTAATTGTTTGGTATGAATGCAGAGACCAGCAACATCTGGAAACATAGAATAATGTTAAAATTGAGGCCAATTTTATCTATGTCCAGAAGCTTGTTCCTGGCAACTGATCTCTGAAAATGGATCCCCATTTCCACATTCCCTGTCATGCTCTCAGCAATAACGCCTTGATTGTGTTTGACTTTATTAAATAGTGGATGGTACTTAAATGACCTGAAAGATTGTCCTGCCTTCATGCCCAAATGCTTGCACATCTTGCTAACTGGGTTGTAAAGCAGACTCATACACGTTCTGCGTGTGCCATTTTTGTGAAAATAGATGCTGTGAATTGCTCTGGAACGGAGATGTTTTGATAGATAATGTTGTAGCATCAGTTGCTCAATTTAGCAGGTAACAACAGGTCTAAAACTCTCAATGTTCAGGACTATTATTGAAGGAAATTGCTTGCCATTGTCTATTTTTAACCAGGATGCAAACCCATCAGCTACTGATTGAAGTTAGAAGGGGAATAGCTTGCAGAACAGTCTTCTGAATTTGGGGGTTTTCAGATGAATAGGAATTGCAACATGGGCATGGGGTTGTCTGAATACATCTGGATGAGAACCACTCTCTCTTCTGCAAGGTGTAGTAATAGCAGAATCAGTTTATTCCAAGAGGGGAAAAGAACACTGGGTTTTCTGTTCTGTTGTGTTTTACTTCAGGATGAAAGAGTGAAAGTCTGTGAGAAAATCAACTGAAGATAAAAATGGCATCTCCTAACGCAGGTGATACCATGCAGAGGATGGCATTTCTGGGTATGGAACTGTGGGCCATAAGCTCAAGTACCATAGATACTTACAGGGAAGGCTGGGGAAATTTTGTCCCCAAAGCACAGCTGATCTCCCTCCCCCTCCCCCCTCTCTCCCTCTTTCTCATCCCAAAGCTGCTTTTCCCAAAGGCAACTGGATCTTCTTGTTTTTTTTCCCCCTTGAAAACGTTTATCTTCTCATCCCAATGAACTGAAGAATTGAAGAAGTTTCTTGGATGAGCAGCGGAGTGTTTGCAAGGAAAGTCCAGGTGCCTTTGGGGAAAACACTGTGATCTGGATGATTGAGAATCTCCACAGACCTCCCTCCCTCCGTCCACCCCAAACACACACACACACACACACACACACACACACACACACACACACACACACTGTAAATAGCATGGAATAGGCATATGCCCTGGATTGATTTTATGTTCCAAGAAATCTGCACTTTGATAGCAAGCAGGCAAGACTTCAACACTAGAAGAAATTCTCTTTTCCTTCTTCAGAGAGACTCACACAAATCTGTGTATAATTTTGAGTAAGACTACACAACTGTGCACTTTTTAACCCATGTGTTTTTTTTCTTCTGGATATGCCTCCTTGATCTTACCTAAGATGTTCCAGGGAGAAAGGGCCATAACCTTACTAAAAGAAAAGATGATAAAGGAGTAACTGCCCATCAAATTGCTCTTATTGATTATGTGCCATCAAGTCATTTTGATACCTATAAAAATCATGCCTCCACATATCAGATAGACAGATGTCTTTATTGGTGGTCTAATTTTTTTCCTCTGTGATGAGATACACTATATTTCTATTTCAGTTCCGTTATTTCTGCTTCTCTGCCTATATATATTAAAAATCAGCGTTCACAAATCTGTGTCCCTCTTTGTCTTCCTTTTCTTTTTTAGCAGCAATACTTTAGTTGGACTCCCATCCAACTAAATCGTTATGCAAAGAAATTTCCAGGTGGGGAAACCTGTTTCACCTTTGTATGACCAACTGCACCGATCATAATTCCCTCAACTTTAGAAGGGAGTTTATCTGTCTTTCTTCATATCAGGTCACTCTCACTCAGACTTATTTTTCCTGCAGGCCTGTCCTATTAATGGTTGGAATTGCATCCAACAGCAACAGCAAGAGAAAGCATCTTGCTGATTGTTTTCTCCTAACCTTCAGTTTAAATTATTAACCCTGTCGGAATCCAAACATTTTGACTCCGAAGCAGAGTTTAAAATTCCACCCTTACTTGTTATGCACTCAGCAAATTTCAAGCTCTTAATCCAAACGACACATATGGGGTGGGGGACTACATTTCAATTTAAACTCAAGTTGATAGAAGCAAAAATGCAGGGATGGCAGGCTAAGCTGATATCGGCTGTTTGATGCCATATAGATTTGTTTCCACCAGCAAGGTTTTAAATTGCTCCATTTGCATCTATAATCACTGGATGTTTACTTGCAAATGAGGCTTTCACTTCTGTGAATGAATGAGAGCCAAGATGCTTGTTCCACAATTGCTGTCTGATTGCAGAGAACTGCAATTTCTAGGGGGTCTCTATTATCACTTATACATCTGGACTTTATTGTTATTGCCACTTTCTACTTAGCTTGCATTTGTTGGGATGAGAGAAGCAAGTTAAAATGTTTGAAATTCCAGAATAGGCTTATTTATAACTAATCAAAACCTCTCCTTTTAATGCAGGGATCACTAACTTAGTATTGTTTGGGACACAAGAACCTGTCCCATAATGCACCAGCCTGTCGGTTCATTTACTCCTATATGCCTCCCCCCCCCAGTGACATTAGTGGTGACAAACTTTCCAAATTTCAGAGAAGAGTTTTTCCATGTCCTTCTTGGAGAAATGAGGCTTTGAAATGATGATGTAGATTTGAAAAACAGCCCTTCTTCTATTGAACAAAGACTTTTAGTTACATTGCCCCCAACTTTTGTGATATGGTGTGGTTTCAAAACTGTTTGATTCTGTGAGTAAGAGGCTAGACGCGAGTGGTGAAAGTGACAACAGCTCTTTATTTTACAGCACAAGCATAACAAAAACGTATTTACAAGCATTTTGACAGCTTTTATACACTTTTGAATGGCGCGCCTTAGCCAATCAGAGAGCAGGGTTCTCCCGCTCTCTGAATGCCAGCGGCCAGACTTGCTGTCTCCACCACTACTTATATGGGTATAGAACAGCAGGAATTGAGTGTGGCTGGTTTAATGAAAAGAAGGAGTAGCGATGACATGGTAGCAGTGCTCCAATATCTAAAAGGTTGCCACACAGAGGAGGGGGTCAACCTATTCTCCAAAACATCTGAAGGTAGAAGAAGCAATCAATGGAAACTAATCAAGGAGAAAAACAACCTAGAAATAAGGAGAAATTTCCTGACAGCTAGAACAATTAATCAGTGGAACAGCTTGTCTCTAGAAGTTGTGAGTACTTCAACATGAGAGGTTTTTAAGAAGACAACTCTCTAAACTGCCCTGAAGATTTGTCTGAAATGATATAGCATTTGCTTGAGTAGGGAACAAGAAGACTGTCAAAGTAACCTCCATTATTCTGTTAACTAAACTTCAGCTGCCAGTCAGGTTGTTGCATTTTCTGTATAAAATTGGAGGCAAGGAGAACTTGGTCTTCAATTCAAGAATCAAATTATACATGAAAGATACATGGATACACCTTATGAAATGTACAAAGTAGAATGTAAATATTAATATTGTGCTTATTGATAGATTTAGTTGCATAGACAAATCTATGCTATTTCTTCTATTTCATTATATCTAGTATCTTTAAAATTAAGAGGAAGAATTGAAATAATATGTGATATGTCATCCATGCATACACTAAATGATATAAACTTGTGTAAATATGATCTATTTTTTAAAATTATGGATTAATAAGGCTTCACTAAATCCATTTTCACATTTCAAAGTATCTGCACAACCTTAAGAACTAAAGTCCAATGTATTTTAAAAATAAAAGATGTTTAAACAAATATTTTAAACAATTTTTATGGTTCTCATATATATGTCATAAGAATTCTGCACAATACAGAATAATCTTTATTTTTCTTTTTGCATTTTTTCTATCAGAATTTTTTTTGGGGGGAATGCATCATCTTAGACCAGGGGTTCCCAACCTCCAGCCCATGGACTGGCACTGGATTGCAGCCTGCCAGAAACTGGGCCACACAAGCAAGTGAAGCCCCTTCTGCAGGATGCAGGTAGCACACAAAACCATGCCCCTTTTGATCCACAGAAAAACCTCTCTCTACAGAACCAATCCCTGGTGCCCAAAAGATTGGGGCCCTCTGTCTTGAGACATCTTTCTATGGATATGCACAATACAGAAAATGCATTGTTTTGAAGTCAAAACATATACTGTGGTTTGAATGTTTTGCACATTCATGATGGGCTGCACTTCTGATGGACTGAAACCTGGAAAGTTTTGGTTGTTCCTGGTTTTGGCCAAAACAAAATCCAAAATAATCTTAGTATATGTGCTGCTGAAGCAAGCACAAAATCCAAAATCTTAAAACACAAGTAGGGCAAGATTCTCCTTGCCCTTCCTTCTCTGCACTTAGTCCTTGACATTTCTGTTTTTCCTGCCTTTCTCTCCAAATCCTTTTGTTGGAATGTGCATACCTCAATCGGTGCTATATTTTTTTTAAAAACCGCAAATGTATTGTTTCAGGCATAGCCAGTCTAAAACTGGAGAGTCCGTTCATGGGACATGGAATTTATCTCACACCTGTATTTTCTATCCTCTCATTTCTATATCCAGGAGGACACTGTTATCACATTTTCTTGATTCCTCAATAAAATTTGTAGAATTGATCTTATCTTTCTGAATCATCACTATGATCTCACATTTTTAAATAATAAAGTTTCCCATTGCCTTGGGAAGCTACAACAGACTGCACTTATTTTTTCTGACCTTCTCAGCAATGGTTCAGATTGATTTGAATGAATTTGGAGTAGTAGCCCTACTGAGATCAATTACCAGTTTCCTAATCCCACTTTAGGCTGATACATTTAATTTCAAGGTTCTGAAAGAAGACACAGATAGATTCCATCATGGCAAATGATGTAGTCCAGACAACTGAGAGAAGTGGCTTTATAGTGACATGGGGCCAGAATGTTGTTTGGTGCACTGTGAACTCCAAATCATATTTTACTATAATAATAACATGAAATAAATACTGCAAAAATAATATTTTCTGATGTTAGCATTTCAGGTAAATTCTACATAGCAATCTGTATATGATACATAGCAGTACACTATTATTCCATTTATATCTTACAACAATTTTGTAAGAAATATTTAGTTAAGAAAGAAAAGGATTTGTGCAGTATCATCTGAAAAGTGACTTGCATAGTACAATCCAGATATCTTTGACTAAAGCCCCCATATTTTCCTGTCAGTAGGTAGAAATTATGGCTATTAGAGCCCAACACATTTAGATAGCCATATTTACAATCTGCCCTATACTCATCTGCTTAATTCAAAAGGTCGGGATGCAGATAGCAGAAGATCACTGTGCATATCATGGGTTTATACATCTCATTAACTAAAACAGCTAATTAACACAAATAGACCTGCTTTGACCATTGGCTCCTTTCCCTGAATGGTATCATTAGATTCTTTAGTAGGATCTGTACAGAAATATTCCTTGTTCTGAGTTTGGATTTCACATTTAACTGTAAACAAATTGCAAGCACATGGTTTGCAGGTCACACAGTTGGGGCAAAGAGCCAGGAGCTTGAATTAATACATTAACATTAACCAAATTTCTTCAAATGTTCCCATAGCTTCTCTGTTCTTAACTTCATAGAGCTATTAATGAGATGCTTTATCTGTTTAAACTTACTTATATGAGTTTTCATACTATTTTGATAATCAGCATTCTACTATTTTATACTCAACTGTTTCTTTGCATATAAATATGTATATCTGCATCACATTTTATTTAGTGTACCTACAATGTAATGTGGAAGCTGTAAATCAGAGTTTTTACAATAAACAAGCATCTCACCTGTTCACTGTTGACTTTAAGCAGCCTTTGATATGTTTATTTGTAACTCCTTCCTGAAGATTATTATTCTCCAATGATGATGCAGTTCCTTTTTTGTGGCAAATCAAAATATAATTTGTATTGTTATTGTTTGACCAATATATTCCCACAGATGTCTCATATCGTATACAAAATTCAATTTTAGCACCTTCTTTCTGATAAGGAGGAACCAATGAAATCTTGAATAAGAATTGGTCAGTCTCACCATCACAAGAATTTGGTACATATTCTGCTAAGATGTCATAATAGGTGAGCCAGTTGTCCAAAGACATTCGAACATAGACCAATTTCTGAAAGGATATATTCAGAACACGAATTATGCCCTTCATACATACTATGCCTGGAAGAAACTCTACAAACTCTAGACATATTTTATGTGCACGCACAGTTTGCAAAAGTTCCTCTTGTGTGGTGGGAATTAGAAACAGTGGAGTTAAATAGAATTCCTCTACAGGCACATCTTCATCTTCTAAATCATCACTGGACTGTGTAGTTGGAATATCCCAGCTATCAAACTCCTTAACAGATACAAGATCAAAACCAAATGCATCAGCAAATGAAACTTTTCTTGAAATAGTTGAGGGGATTTCTGCTTCCGTTTCTTCAGAAGAATCTGAATTCCGCCTTCGGGGACCAGGGGAGAAACGATGCTGATGTGTAGCTTTAACATCTTCTTCTTCTGAAAAACAATGACTTAAAGTAGGAACTTCTAATAAGTTCTCACTACCAATATGACCAGGTTCTTCAAAAGACTCCATTCGGTTCTCTGATATAAACTGAAAGAGAGCAGTCTATGAAGTGGCAACTGATATTTGAAACTCTGTGATTTGAAACAAGGATTACTATTACAGTTGACATTGCAAAAGGAACCCTGGCCTATTAATAGGATCAATGGCTTGTTAAATATGTTAGGTCATTATGTTGGTCTATGACTGCTATAAAGAGACATAAGTCACTCTCTAAAGGCCTGTAAAGGAAGACTGTTGCAAAGAAACGATAGTGAAAATATTATCCTATTAATTTGAAAGTCTGAACCTTTGTTATTATGAGTTAGTAACTATTCCATAATATACTGTAACAAACAACAGATGGAAAATCAAAAGCACAAAAGTAAAAGCATAGACAACCACATTGGGGATATTTATCAAAATTTGCTAATATGGATGATATTTCTATCTGTGTCAAATTACAAAGGAAATAAAATATGCAATTTGACCTTCCATGCATTGAGTATCTTATTTTAAAGCAGGGAATCAATATTTAACTTTGGTGAACAATGCTAATGAACATGCATAATTTAGAATAATAATAAAGCATCTGATATTTAACACCACAGATTTAACAACTGTAGATAAGAAACACAAAAAAGTCTGAGTAGTGGAAGTTGCAGTACCTAAAACAGCAGAATAGAGGAAAAAGAAATGGGGAGAAAATAACACAATACAAAGACCTGAAAATATAAATAGAATGTTTGTGGCAAAAGAAAACAAAAATAGTACCAATATTAATATGTGCCTTGGGTGCAATCCCAAAAACTTCTGGAAGACCACTTAAAACATCATTGGCCTTTCCAAAATCATAATCAGTCAATTGTGAAAGTCAGCTTTACATGGAAAAGTTTATAGTCTGTGATGTTAGCTTTAACACCATTAAACAACATCTGCCTATGCTAGGTCCTTGGGAATAACTTCATAGATGGGCAAAAATGACAACATAGTCTACAACACAGGCTGACTGTGTGACCAACCATAATAAACAGTGTTTTCTCAAAAATAAAACCTAACCAGAAAATAAGCTATACCCTGATTTTCCTAGTATTTATTTATTTATTTATTTATTTATTTATTTATTTATTTATTTATTTATTTATTTA
>JANHFJ010005950.1:3896-21064 GCA_032468195.1 Cerberus rynchops
GGAAATAATTTAAAAAAAAAACAACTTTAAAAGGGCTTTTTCTCTCTCTGTTCATAGTGCCCTTCTAGACTGGGACCTCATTGCATGCTTTCCTCCATTTTGTATAATTTTATACTACATCAGATCACACTGAATATTTATAGCATCCTACATCTACAATACTTCTTAATGATTTCTAAATAATCTCTCAGCTAATATAACCATTTCTGGAAATTGAACTCAACACAGTTGAAGAAGTCCAGGTTTGGGAAGGCAGATTCATAAAAACAGATGAGATCATATGATCCTTCCACATCCCCTATTCTTCAACCTGTTTCTCATTCCAATTTTATCCCAAATATTATGTGCAACAATAGTCTTGCTCATCCAATAAAGTAAGATTAATATAAATCAATTGGAGGGTATCTATAGTTCTTCTTTACACTTAAAGTAAATACGGCTTATATAAATAAGGAAGTGCTCCAGATGTATTTTCAGCTTTGTTGTGATAACTCTGCTTGAGTAATTTTTGAAAGTCTAAAATTTGGGGAAGAGGTTTCATCTGTAAATATATACTTACACTTACAGGTTGACTTTTTGGCACATCATAAACACCTTCTTTCTTTTGGCTAGTAGGAACCTGTGGGAAGAAAAATAGAATTAGGATCAACTTGAAAAATACTGGAAGCTTTTATTGGAAGTTTAATGGATGGTATATATTACTCTGGAATCTGAAACAGACACGTTGGTAATGAATGAGATGAAAGTCCTTTTTCCATAGTTTTGGAACTCCACTTTGTCCTTATAATAGCATCCATTTTAGATTATTATGGTAATATGGAAAGATGTCTTGAGTTTACTATCTAATATCCCATGTTTAAATTTTAAAAAGGAATCCTTCACAATAAATCTGTAAGTTTGCACAAAAGCAGAATTAATAGCTTCTAATATTGTACTATTTCTTATATTTTTCAATGCCCAATCCATATTTGTTGCTCTAATTTGTTATTTGGGAAAAGAAAGGACTTGAGCAACATGTCAAGCTTTTAATTGTAGGTACCAATGACTGTCCAATTAGTACTTTGTAGAAGAGATCTGAGACTTTTACTTTTTTCACATCTGCTCTGTACTCATTAGAAACTGTTTTTCTTCCCCATTTGAGGATGAATAATTAAAGAACTTTGGTGGAATCAGTAAAAGAGATTTTTTGAAACTTATGCATTTTCCTGATTTCTTGTCCTTCCAATGAATCCTTACTCTACTTGCTTCTAATCGGTCTTTTCTGTTTCAATGTATTCATTTGTACCCTAATACTTTCTCTAGAAATTAAGTTTCATTTATTGGTGCTACTGTTTAGTTTCATTAATGTCTTGTTAAACTTTATTTGTACTGGCAGCATTACCTTTCTCTCATCTCAGTTTTTCTGACCTTAATTATTAGATTAGGTTTTATATTTAATCAAGATCCATGTATTTTTTTTATTACTAGCACGTATGTTATTTATTTGAATATATACTTCAATGCAAGATAACTATCTGGTGTGGAGACCTTTTATTTAGTGTTATGAGTACATATCATGTTATTGCAGGAGAAGATTTTTATATTACTTTATACCTATGCCACAATGCAGACACTATCTGCTACTATAATAATCTGGTGTGATACACTGTATGTGTATATCTGAAACCGAATTCAATGCTTAGTTGAGGTGAATTGTATCTTATGAATACACCTTCTAAATTATGAGAGAAAAATATTGTATACAATATTAAGAGAGAAAAATAACCTAGACATTAGATTGTTCTTAACTTGAGAATTGGAAAATGTTATTATCTATAAGAATATATGGAAATTTTCCCCTAGACATTCAAAAACTGCAGAACATCTCATTTTAAACATTTGTATTTCAAATACTTTCCTTATTTCTATTGTCCCTTTCATCAGAATTTCTCAGATTCTAATTCTATACATTACAGATGCTTTAGAGTTACCATATCTATTGGCCAAAGTAGCCCAATACAAGTACCAGCTTTTACTTACACTATTCAAAAACAAACCTATTATACACAATGTGTATTATCAGTTTATAAATAATGTAAGTTCTTTTCAGATTGTTTGAAAGCAGAAAGGAAATTCCTCATTGGACTGTCAACATTTTATAACACTCATAGCGTTGATAGCTACTATGCCATGGAAGAGTGGATGGTAAGTGCTATGGTACATTTCTACATTTGTTTTTTTGTTCTTAAGAAGAGGTATTTCTGTCTCAGTTATGACTATATTTAGTAATCCTGCTCTCTTATCTTTTGCATTGCTTACAAAATGAAAAAAAAAAATTCTATTCAGATTTTTGTCTCAACTCTAAAGGCATTCATTCACATATGCTTAATTGGGTACTTAACTGAAGGTGGAAAAAGCAGCTATAAGTGACCAAATGGGGTAGTTTTATAAATTGAGCTTTTTAGGTCAAGTAAATGTTGTAAATTTACTGATATTTTATTAACACATTTTATAATTATAAAAATATGATGTAAAAAAAATCACACAAATGGAAAATAAAATGTTTAAAATATATCCACAGCACTGAAAATTTAGTCAGTTCTATAACTGCATTTTCTACAATTTGCCCAGAATGTATTATCGGTAACTACTGCTAGCTTTAGCTTGACATATACAGTAAAAAGCTCATGATTACAGACATGTTTATTCCTACAAGCCATAAGCATTTTATACTAATAATGCAAAGTGACTCAGTTTGTTAAACTGGCTAATATCTGTTCTTATGTTCCTAATCATAAAAGCATTGGACAAAGAGAAAACTCTTTATTTAAAACTGACTACATGGCCAAATTCTAACATTTTTTTAATAATAATAATAAAAAGAAATCTGTCTGGAAAAAGCTTCCTGTAGATTATCACCTTGATATAGCAGAAAGGAAAGGTAGTTTTAGAGACCCAGAAAGTGATAGAAATGATAGTTCCTGATAGGACTGTTTTTGTTGGTAAGGTCAAAAGAGGAGAAGTGAAGTTAATATTAGGCTTTTTATATCAATAATAATTCACAACAGGCTGAAGCCAGCAGGAACTCTGCATGTATGTAGGAAATTGACTTATGGAGATTGTACTTGCATAGTAAAATTTGTAACACAATGGCAAACCACTTCTGCATTGTTATCAAGAGAATGAGTTATGGGCAGATTTCATTACTTCTCCATCAGCTGCATTTGTTACTAGCAGGTTTTCCAGTGCAATTCAACATACTGGTTCTCACATACAAAGTTTTACACAGTATTAGGTCTTATTACTGTCTATTCCCATGGCCTCTGCCCATCTGTATGAGCAGATAGAGTTGGTGTGCTCCAGGTCTCATAAAATTAAACTGTGTTATTGAGAAGGACACAGGAAAGCTTGTAGCACTTCCCCTCAGGAATAGCATATTCACCAGATATTAAAATAGTTTATTCTTATAAATTTTTAAATGAGCATTGAGAAACTGGATCCTCCCCAAACTTTGGACTAAAGAGGGTGACAGTCTCCCTTAGTTGGGTGTTGTACGAGAAAGAGGGTTTCTAAGCCACCTTAGAAACATTTCATTAATGCATATAAACAAATAAATAAAACCATAGCAAATGTTACTGCATAACTTGTAAACACTCAAGTAAAAAAATGCAATAATAATTCTTATCGGAAAGGAAAGGTATTATACAATCAAGTAAACTTCCACGAAAGCTTATACTTCTTATGATTAAAAAACCTGTTGTTATTGCACAGGGCTTCCAAAATGATAATTCTAGCCAGAATTCAGGAATGGAATGTTGTCCTTGTTCTTAATTCTGTTAAAAGAACATACTGCAACTGTAAAGTCTAAATAATTTTATTTAATTATGGACATAATGTGGATTCCAACAACTAACAACCCTTGGTCAATTTGGCAGCTACTCTCACTCTCTCTCTCTCTCTGTGTATAGGCTAAACTTTTAAAAACACTGAAGAAAAAAGACATCCTAAATGATACAAGTAGCCCTCAACTTACAACCATTTATGTAATGACTGTTTGAAGTTCCAATGGCACTGAAAAAGTGACTTACAATCATTTTTCAGACTTGTGACCATTGCAGCATCTCCATGGTCACATAATCAACATTTGAACACTTGGCAACTGGCTTATATTTATGACAACTAAAATGTCCTGGGGGTCACGTGACCACCTTTTGTGACTTCTGGCAAGCAAAGACAATGGGAAGCCCACATTCACTTTACAACTGTGTTACTAACTTAATAACTGCAGTGATTCATTTAACAACTGTGGCAAGAAAGGTTATAAAATGGGACAAAACTCACTTAACAACTGTTTCCCTCAGCAAGGGAAATATTGGGCTCAATTGAGGTCATAGGTCGAGGACTACTTGCAGTCTACAAACTAAATCCAAAACCTGTACAAGTACGAAATGGTATTTATGACAAATGACCTTAAAAGAAACTTTACGTATTTTACTTTACTTTACATCATATGCTTGATGATTACTGGAAGTAACAAGAACACAAATGTACAAATTTTATACCTGATAAATGTTTTCTTCTGTTTCAGACTCACGAATTGGCTCATGTCCAGCCTCAAACACAATGTACTATTACATCAGCAGCAAAAGAAGAAAGGTCAGAGGTGAAAAAGAAAGGAAAAAAGGAAGTTTTGAACTTTAGAAGAAATAACCATCAGCAGTAAAGGAACAGCAGTATAGGTTGACAAAAGAGCAACTTTTTTTCTAAAAAAAATCCCCCCAAAACGTGACTTTCTTTTACAGAAGAGAAATAAAACAGATGTGAAACTTCGCTAATTGTCACTGAACGAATTTCCTGCTGTTTCCTCAACAAAATTATGAACACAGTTCAGCCTTGTTTCCAAAGAAGTCTATGTATTCCTTATAGTTCTTTTAATCTTATTTAAGAAAAGCAGGGAACGTGGACTTCAGCAATGAGTTTATTTTAAGTGTCTGGTTTCTATACTGATTCTGACCCATGGGAATAACATTGAAGAGAACTATTTCAATACTGGATCAATACTGATACTAATTCTAATTATTATATTCTTTCCATTTTCTTGAAAAGACAAATTTTCCTATACTATATTTTAAAAACCACTTCTTTCTTCTAACATGTTTCTATAGTTCTTTTGTTTTGAAAATATTGCTAAATAACAATAGCACTTGGACCTGTATACCACTTCACAGTGCTTTACAGCCCTCTCTAAGCGATTTACAGAGTCAGTGTATTTCCCCCAACAATCTGGGTCCTCATTTTATCAACCTCAAAAGGATGGAAGGCTTGAGCCTGGTGAGATTTGAACTGCCAAATTGCAGGCAGGCAGCAGAAGTAGCCTGCGGTACTGCATTCTAACCACTGCACCACCATGGCTCTGGTGAAGTCTGTTCTTCATAAAAATATGTAACATTAAAGATTTGTTTCTAACTGGTAAAGACCTTTCAACCCTATTTAAAAACAATGCTGATCTTTATTTTTAATTAACACCATTTTTTCTTTTCTTCCTATGTTTTCTATATATAGTTTTCTATTCGATATGTATCCGCAATTACTATAGTTAATGAGATCTAGAAAACACTATTCAATGTTTGCTAGTCAGTTTCAACTCCTACTTTCCAGAGCTGATTCCATTCATGCCATTGCATGTATCATTTTATCCCATCAGTCAAACTAAAAAAAACAAAAGGGGAAAAAGTATAAAAATACTGGATTATGGAGAGTAGCATTCAAGCTGTGTCCTACTTCCTAATTTTAAATTATTATTAAAAGATCACTGGTATTACATCTTGGTGCACCTCAATATTTAAGTTATTAAAAAAATTGTAATAAGGAACTGATTTCACGCATTATATTTATATATCTGTAGATTTATGTATCTATTTTTTACATAACATAAGTTCAAATCAAATCAACAAATCAAGTTTTATTCATCACATGCACAGTCATACATGGTACGAAATGCAGTGAAATGTGTATGCGCAAAGTTTTACATAACTTCACACACAGAAGCTAACCCAGAATTTTTAAGCATAGCTGATTAAATGAGCCATAGACATGGCAGTCACTGAATGCAAAGCCATCATGGAAGATTTTACATATCAGATTAAATCTAACATATACACGCTTAGCAAACCAACATTATAACTCAGCTTTGCAAACCAGGTGACTGATTCCTAGGGCCTAAATTCAACTAGCAAAATTTTAATTCATACCAAAAATTGGTACAAAAAAATTAAAGAGAGTGAGGAGAAAAATCTTATAACTGGCAGAGGGGAAAATCTCCTGTACAGATTTCCATATTTTCTAGAATGTTTTCACTGTCTTTGTCCATGGAACTGAATTGCTTGATCTTTTAATTACCACAATTAGTTTTTAAAACATCACTTTTGGATGATGGATAGGGCATTGGCTGTAGAAGTTGGAACTAAAATACCTAACTTGAAGCACCTGTCTTATTTTTTATTGTCACAACTACTTATCTTCCACTACTATAATGAAATCTTAGTCTAGAGACTCTGCACTCGTTTCTCTAAAAGACATAGACAGCCTATTTTACAAGTAGAAATTTAGTATGCCTTTTGGAGAAGCATTAATTTCTTATTCTTTTTTCCTAATTAATCAATGTGTGTATTTCTTTATTAATCTTTAGCATGAGCAGCTTTAGTATTTCACACCATTTCAATGACTATCCTAGATTATGAACACAGGGAGCCTCTCACCAGCTCTGGGATGGACAGCACACTTACTTGGCAACTTTTGTTTCTCAAATGACCTCCCAATTAAGTAAAATTAATGTAGAATGACTCATATTTCAATTTACAGTTTATTTGCTTTACAATAGTTAATTACAACTATTGTTCTCTTGACTATCTCAAAGCACATATACAAATATACATAACAGTGTCAAAAATGAGTTAATGTTTTTGAAATTACTTCTCAATTGATGCTAGGTATTATTGCTAGGCATTATTTTTATATTTCAGTATTAGCAACATTATATTTCCTTTATTTTCTATTTTTAATGTTTTGTTGCTTTTTAAAAAAACTAAAATACTAGTTTGAAAACTTTTTTATAATTTTCAGTCTTATCCTTGATACCTTATTGATTTGTTTTTGAAATGCTGAAGTTTTGTTTTATAGTTCTATAATATTTTATAAAGCCATGTCCCTGATTCTGAAACTTCACCAAAAAATGGCTTCAAAAATTACCTGATAAACAGGATCCTCTACATCTTCTTCCAAAATTGTCTATCACAAAGAAAGTCAAAGATAAAGACAAAAAAAGGGAGAGAATATGAACAGCAGATGCCTAAGAGCCATATTTATGATTTAAAGCATAAGAGAATAGCATAATATATAGATGTAAAATAAAAATTCGTATTTGCATGTATCTTCTTAACCCACAGTGTATAAAATTATGTATGAAATAACACCAGAAAAAGTATCACACAATTACGCCGAAGATCTCCAAGTTTACATATAAATGTTTATTGCCAAGTCAACAAGTTCACATAATTAAGTTTCTCACTAGAACTAAGTTGATTTTAATCATCATCAAACATAATTGTACCAACACCAACAGTACCATCCTCAAATACAGAAATTGATCTTGTATAAACTGGTTTTTACTGTTTTGAATCACAGGTTCTTTACTATAAAAAAGCACCACATCAAACACATATTTTTTGTACTTGCCTACCAAAAATTATTAAAATACCTGATATACTGCTTGTTCACATTGTTTATCTTTTTGTGCCTTCTTTTCCAGTTCTTCTCTTTGTTTCAACTCATAAATAAGTTGGAAGAGGTCTCGCAAATCCAGAATAACAGGTTCTGCCTACATGCAATACAGAAATAATTAATAAATGTCTATGTACGAATGTAAAATACATACAAAAGGCCTAAGTAATAAAACAGCATTTCTGGTAAGGCAGATCTTAAATGACAAATATCAAATTAATTAATATTGTTTGGCAGAGTTATTCATTACAGGTGGCCCTCATTTAATGACTACTCATTCAGTAACTATTTTAACTTGTAACTATGTTGAACTAGAGAGTTCTGGCTGTGGTCATGTGATCATGATTTGTGACCTTCCTAGCCAGCTTCCCACAAGCAAAGTTAGGGGAAGTTGGCATGAAGTCATGATCACATGAGGTTCTTGATTAACAGTAACCAAGAATCTCCTGGAACTGCCATTATTAAGCAGCACAGTCATGTGACATTGCCACTTCACAACTCTTCACTTAGCAACAAAAATTCTGGTCCCAATTATTGTAATTAAAAGAGGATTGACTCAAAATAATTTAAGATGGAATATATAATGAAGATAAGATTTGAAATATTTTTATTCACTAATGGAATTTGTTTAATTATATTAGAAACTGAGCGCCATTTTGATCAGTATTGGGTCTTTTTTGTTAGCATGGCCAGTTGTATACAAATTACTTAAAACTGAGCATTTCTACTGTATGTGAACATTTACAAAACTACTTTCCTCTTAGTTCCTTATTCTCAGCTAAATTTTCATTGCTGCCACTGAGACAATGTAACTTTCAAAGCAAATTTCCAATTTCTTTGTGATGAAAAATTCAGTGCAAAAAGACATTGTTACTCCATGAACTGCATAATCAAACCAGCTAATAAGGTTTTACAACTGAGTATATTTTATTAATTTGTACTCTATCATTTGTCAGACATTAATGGTGGCTTACAGAATTAAAATGTTAAAACACCATACAGCAAAACATAAAATTTAAAGTACAGGTAGTCCAAGACTTACATTCATTCATTTAGTGACCATTCAAAGTTACAAAGCACCTTGAAAAAAAGTGACTTATAACCACTTTTCACACTTAGGATTGTTGCAACATCCGCATGGTCATGTGATCACAATTTGAATACCTGGCAACTGGTATGCATTTACAACAGTTGCACTGTCCAAGGTCATGTAATCACAATTTGTAACCTTTCCCTCTGGCCAGAGGTGAAATTCAGCAAGTTCTAGCAGGTTCATGAGAATCCGTAGTAAATTTTCTAAGCAGTTCAGAGAACCCATTGTTAGAAGAAATCTCCTTTTGTTTTTTTTCCCACTTTACAGGGTTAATCCTGTAAGCAAGGCAGGAAAAAAACATCCTGGTGTTGTTTCTAGCCTAATCGTTATTGCTCTGCTTACAGAAACTGCTCACCCAATCACATGACCTCCACTCCCCAGCCATGCTCACCAAGCCAGTCCCACAGAACTGGTAGTAAAAAAAAAATGGAATTCCACCACTGCCTCTGGCTTCCAACAAGCAAAATCAATAGGGGGAATCAGATTTGCTTAACAATTGCAGTGATTTGCTTAACATTTGTGGCAAAAAGGTTGTGAAATGGGGAAAACCCCACTTAACAATTGCCTTGCTTACCAACAAAAAATTCGGGTTTAGTTGTGGTCATAAGCCAAGGAAATTGTGGTCATAAGTCAAGGACTACCTGCACATCGGTTGCTGTTACCCAGTTAAAACTCTTCCTTCCTTCCTTTCTGAAATAGCTTCATTAACAGGAGATTTGTATCCAGAAAAATCTTCCATATTATATTTCAGCATTTTCAGAAAAATGGAAGTAAAACAATAGATGGAAAATCCATAGAAGGATATTATTCTCCTTGAAAGTTTTTTTTTTAGACCAACAGGAAATTTGGCTCATTGATATTCTGTCTGGATTTGGTTTAGCACTCACAGCAACTAGGCATTGGAGGGCAAGGACTTCTATTGTCACCCTTTGCTTGGCATGGGGTACAGATATAAGATATATACAGATACAGTATTGGATCTCATCAGCATACTGATGATAACTAACTCTAAATGGATAGATGATCTTCCAGAGCAGCTTTTGATGATATGAAACAACTCTGGAAAGTAAGCTGAACTGTGCGGCACCCCAGATTGAAGGATGCAAGGGATCAACCTTCCTTGCATCAAAAACACTGACAGTGTTATTATGTCAATCTGTGCGGCACCCCAGATTGAAGGATGCAAGGGATCAACCTTCCTTGCATCAAAAACACTGACAAGCTATGGCTTAGGAAAGAGCAAAACCAGTGTATAATAGTATCTATGATTCACAGTCCTTGCACACAGCTAAAAAGATATCATGAACAATAGTATCAAATGCTCCTGGGACAAGGAATTCAAATAATCTGGGTTTTTTTAGGACCCTCTGAAATTGGAGCCAAAGCACCTTCTCATTAACTTTTCCTAAAAATAATAGGTTGTAGATCAATCAGCAATGTTCCGTATTCTGTATGCATATAAAGCCTTATTAGGACTTCATATAAAATTTCTCGGTGATTGCTTCTGTTTTTATAGAGATATTTCAGTGCAAGGATCACATTTTGAAAGTCCATTCTGGATAGTGCTTTGTAATGAAGAAAACACAACTAAAATCAAAATAAAATAGTCAGATTTTATTTATGCAAGAATTCTCAGATAATTTTTCCCTCTTAATGAAATCTTAAACACAATTCAATTCAAAAATGAGTAACCCATGTTTACCCATCTCACTTCTTATTAATACTTTATTAGTGACTCTATTTAATAGTTCATGCTACTTAAACATACATTCAACTTACTATACAGTCTAAGTGAATTTTTTAATTCAAAATTATAAAATATAGCAATAACACTGGTGGATTACATATTATCTGAGACTGAAAGTGTTGCATCTGAACTCCCATGAGTAATTACTGTATCTTACTTTGGCTTTGTAAACTTGCAAATGCAATCATAGAAATCTCTTTAAGATGGGTGGATGGGAATCTCATCTATTCCTAGTAAATTAATTTTTACTCTATTTATACTGGTCAAACTGCACATTTTAACTAGGTGAAGATTCATTTTTATATACTGTATACAAATTATATTTGCAAAATAATGGTAATTAAAATGAACCAAAAAGATGCTTTGAGTAGGCCCTGCAATATAGCTACCGGTATTTATTTTCCATTATTTTCTATCTGAAAGAGTGAGGAGGGACTAAGTAAGCCGATTTGTATTCAGCTAGTGTGTACAGCTTAATTAGGAAGGAAAATAATTACTAATTAGAAAGAATGCATCAAGAAAAAACTGGGAAGGATGACTGTGCTCATTTCTTTCTATGACTGATATTGCTAAACTGTCATTTCAGAACATTTATGCAGGGACTTCTGACAGTATTATGTACTGCATAAAGAATGCTACTATAGATGATAAAATGATGATATAAATGAGAAATGATACTTGATACTTACTGCCTGGGCTGTTTTTATTGCCACAAATCTATGATTCCCTTCCTTTCCACATACATATCCAAAAGCCCGATGGTCTGTGATATCCTTTGCGATGTATGAAATTTCATGTACTGCATGATGGTGTTGTAGTAGCTGTTCATAAACAAAGCACAAGAAGACAATTTTTAACGGAAGCTCAGGTTTTGATTGAGACACATGATTCATTTTTATGGGAATAAATCTGAAACAGAACAATCCCACAATGAAAAGCTTGTGGTTTGGCTGACTCATGCGATTTATATTTATAAGCATAAATGTGTAAAAACAGCAGTATCACAATGAAAAGCAATGTTTCAAGCACATTTTCTTCAAGACTACATCTGAACAGTTTGATCGTGTTTATAATCATTTCATTGTGTCAAACTTCAGATCTTTCAATGACAGGTTGCTTTTCTTGTGATCATTAAGAAAGTTTGAGTTGCTACAATTCCTTTACTATTCTTCAGTATCTTTCAAATGGCCTTTCTGACAAACCTGCCTTATGGATGAACATATGTGCATCTCCTGAAGTAGCATTAGCACTGAAATTAATATTGCTACTGTTTAAATAAGATTAAGTAAGATTTAAAAGCGAACTGGCAATTTTTTTTTTAATTTTTTCTAGGATTCTTGGACTGGATGGTGTAAAAGTTGTTCTAATAAATCAATCAATCACATAACTCTCATTACATTACTATTCTTCTCCCAATATCTTGTTTCTATATATACTCTTTTTTGGCTTATTGACTGATTCAGTTATGGATATCTTGTTCTCTATTGTTCTGACAGTCCAATTTAGACAATGCCCACTGCTAAGAATTGCTACACAAGCACAATCATGTTAGGTTACGAAGACATGAACTATCTTGCACAAATATATTTTATTTTTTCTTATTAAAAAGCTTCTGCTTTTTTTGCTTAATTTGCATCATTTAATGAGCATTTCATTAATGTTCAGAGATGACAACTTAACATTATTTGTGTGCACATTTTGTATAAAAATATGTTTTTATTTTACAGCAGTGCAGATTTTACGTGTTTAATTTAAACTTGCAAACATTTCATAAAGCTCAAACAGATCATGGTAACTAAATTTGCAAAAAACTTTTCATTAAGTTACTATAACCTGTTATAAATTATAGTGATTAAGAAAATCTCATGTCAATCAATGGCAGTAGCAATATAGAGAATCAAAGAGAAATATCCTTTCCACTGAATTTTAATTTATCTTTTTAATTAGCACAGAAAAATGAATTTAAGTTTAGCAGAGATTAAGATAATATTCTAAACTGACATTTATTTCAAAAATGAATTTCCTTGATATTTATACCTGTCAATTTATGTCATCATAAAAATATATGAACTACATATTATGAAGATTTGAATATACTGCAGCATTTATTTGACTTGTAATCTACAAGACACTCAAAGGTGAACAAAAATACATTATAGGTAGTCCTTGACATATGACAACAATTGGGATCAGAATTTCGGTTGCTAAGCAAGACAGTTGTTAAGTAAGTCACACCAAATTTTATTGCCTTCTTTGCTATGGTTAAGTGAATTGTTGCAGTTGTTAAATGAATCACATGGTAGTTAAGTGAATACAGCTTATCCTATTGACTTTGTTTGTTAGAAGCCAGATGTGATGGTCACAAAGGCAATCATATGACCCAGGGATGCTGCAGCCATTGTAAATACATCATTTATTATTTATTTATTTATTTATTAATTTAACTTATATCCCGCCCCCTCTCCCAAAGGGACTCGGGGCGGCGTACAGCCATTAAAAACACACAAAATTATTAAAATCCAATTAAAATAATTAGATTACGGCAATTAATTTAAAAACAGTTAAAAATTTAAAATCGATTTAACAAATTTAAAATCCATTTAAACAAAACCCCATTACATTCATTTAAATATAATTTAAATTCAATTTAAAATTAAGTTAAAAGTTCAACCCTAAGGTATCAGGCCAGGCCAGCTCGTTGAAATAAATGGGTTTTCAATTACAGTTGCCAGGTACCTGAATTTTGACCATGTGACTATGTGGATGCTGTGATGGTTGTGTGTGTGAGGACCGGTTGTAAGTCACTTCTTTTCAGGGCTATTGTAACTTCAAAGAGTCACTAAACGAACTGGTTGAGTACTATCTCTATATAAAACAGTAGGAAACTGGTCTGGTGTAGTGATTAAGGTACCAGACTAAAAACTGGGGGGGGGGGGGAGACTGTGAATTCAAGTTCCACATTAGACACAAAATTAGATGATTGGCCTTGGGTCACGCCCTTCATCTCAGGCAAAGAAAGAAGACAATTGCCAACAATTTCCCAAATCTTGCCAAGAAAACTGTAGGGACTAGTCCTGGAAGTTGCCATAAGTCAACACTGAGTTAAAGGTCAATCCAACCAAGGTTAAAAACAAAACCAGCAATAACACAAGGGACTACACTAGCTGATCTTGAGAGACAGTTACTCAACACAGTAAACACTGTCACAGAAAAACAGTGTTTTCATGCCTTAGCTCCCATCACTTTGTGAAAGTAGAGTACTAGCAACAGCTTCACCCAGGACAATTGATTTGGTTGATCCAGGTTGGAGAAGAAAATCCTGGAAATATTTAAAGCCCAAATCACATTGGCCTTTTTATGTTAAAAATAGTTGTTCGACTTTAGAAAATAAGGCAGGATCCACAGCACAGGTATAATATGTGACAGCTAATAAGCAGCCCATTGCATTTTAAATCAACTGCAGCTTCAGGTAGGTCTTCAAAGGCATCCCTTTTTATAACGTATTATCACAATCCAGGCAGGTGATGATTAGGATGCGACTTGTTGGAGTTGTATCCAAGACCCCTGAAATCTATAAATGCTATGAAAAATCATAGTAACTCTGAATCAGATTTGTTGCATTAGGAGTGGTGCTTTCTCGCCTATTTTAAACACTGGAGCAATTAAGGGAGACAGAAAGAGAAAAAGAGAGGGGAGGGCAGGTCTGTCTTGCTTGGGGTCAACTTCAGAATTAACCAGAGATCTGAGTTTTACTATGCAATTTATTTTTAAAGGGAATGTATTCATCAATCTTATATAAAACCTCAAACTGATGCCTTGGTTTAGTTTAGTTTAAAAAAAAACCCCTCATGATTTACATCCATAAAGCAAGCAATGTCCCTATCTAAGGGTAATATAAGGAGCTGTGTGCATGGACAAAAGACATTTCTACCAAATTGAAGTTAATGGGGAAACAGTCCACTTAACAGCTACTGAACAATTATTTTGCGTTATTCAAAGTGGCTTGCTCAATTGTAAAGTGTTGAGTGCTAGTCCAGGTGGAGATTTATTTTTCTAATTCGATAATGAATTTTTAAAGGCATATTTTAATGCAACTGTGTTCCCAAACTAGACTACAATATTAAACATACAATTTAATTGATGTTCTTCTAAATGTAGAAGTCCAGTCTTCACTAAAATAGATACTGGCTATTACAATAAATATACAACTTAAATATTCTTATGTATAATTTATATAGTTTTTCCACAGGAATCACCTTTTGTCAGTTATTTTATTGGATTACAAGAATGAGTAAGAAATATAATCAGGGGAAAAGGAGGAGGTGGGGAAACACTGCATAACATCCAAACTCCAGCCAAATTAGAGAAATATCTATAATATTGACCCAAAGTTAAGCAGATAATCTATGTTGTCTAAATTGTCATGAGATCAGCAGCTATAAAATCGTTAAGCACTTTCTAACATACTGAATTCAGCAGGCATTCAAAACTGCATCCCCATTCCATATTCCTAGTTATGAAGAATATGGATTCTGTACAGATTCAGTCGTATGAATGTTGGCTTAAGCCAGAGGTTTGAATATGTTGGTTTCCTACATTAGGCTGTCAGATTCATTTTTTCTTCTGTTTCAAGAAATATTAAACATAAAATACTCCATAAAAATAAAATGTAGGTTTCAAGGTTTTAAGCAAGCCACTTATATAGATTCTGATTTGCTTATTTTTCTAAGAACTGCAATCCTGAAATTCTAAAGCTCTACAGAAGAATAGAATAGGCTATCTAGTGCATCTACTCTCTATTCTACAGCTCTATTTGTCTACAAGGTATAAGCAAGAAAAACAGACACGTTATTTTATTCCAGTACAAAGTAAACTTGCAAGATAAACAATGACAGCAACTGTATAAAATATGGTGATTCCCTCACTTGCTTATTAGGAGCTTTGCAAAAAGGACAACAATATTTTGGATGAATGCCAGATAAACAATAGAAGTAGTTTAATTAATTGGACATTTGCACAATCATGGAATATAATAGAACAAATACTCTGTTGTCAGACCCCTTCTTGAATGAGTGTATTACTAAGACCTGAACTGATGTTTCTAGGGTTCCAAAGTTTTTAGTAATTATTCAGATCCTAAACAAACAAATAAGGCACATTATTCACAAAAGCTTACTTATATCCTAGTGATCATGTAGTATGACATATCTGCCAATAAATTTAGGAGAGTAAATTAATTTTGTTGGAAGGGATAACCATTCTTCATGAGAGTTACATATTCTCTAGTGTATTAATTATATTAGCTTATTTACATAATATAATTATATTGATTTATTAGATTTTCTTCTGCATTCCAGCTGTATTCTTTCCTTCTAATTGTAAAATTAGGTATCCCTTTCTTTATCTCAGGGTTCTATTAAATCAATTTTTTGTCATTACCTTATTGATTGCCAAGCAGTATTTGCACAGAAATTAAACTATGATCACAGTCTTTATTTGTGGAATTGGACATAAAGATTATTCTGCAATGGTAAAATATCTGTAATGCAGAAACAGCAAAAAGAAACATTTTTATTTATTCAGGGAACCTCATTAAGTCCTGGAAAATCATTATATTTCCAATGGCTGATGCAAAAGTACTATCTTGTAACTTGTACCAGGCTATTAAGAAACAGTAAAGAATCAGACTCAATTGAACAGAAGGGGGGGGGACATGCTTACATCTACTATCCTGTCAGTATTTATAGAGAATTTAAGTAAATGGCTGTCAAGAAATTCTTAGACTCTGTTAGCATGTTGTGTCCCAGCACAGTAGGTATAGAATGAAGTACTTTATATTGGTTTAGAACATCTCTCTGTTTTAGGCAACAATTAAGCCACAAGAAGCTTCTAAATTCAATATCGAACATATCAATTGTCCATGGGACTACTTTAACTAATTAGTTACACCATTTAATTCAGGCATTCTAAGTTGTTCTACAAAACAGAGAATTCATATTATTCAAGGCACATTCATGTACAATATTATACTTCATACTTACCAGCTTGCTACTTTCGGCTAGAAAACTAAAAACAGCAAGCAACAAAAATACACTTTGATTGAAATCAGCTACTACTGATTCACGTTTTCAATCAATGTGTATGTAAAGAAATATGTGAACCAATTTTAGACTTGTGAAATGGATTAAAGTAATGGAACACAATTATAACAAGGTCAGAGCATAGGAAGAGCCATTTAGTGTATTATTTTTTTCTATTTACTTCTATTTTCCTGAAATAATTTAATGTAATTTAAAATTTAGCATTCAGGCTCAGCTCCAAATTAGAAACAAGAATTCAGGAATGCTTAGTGTCTACAGAATTATTTTTAAATACTAGCATATTTTCTCTTCCAGGGCTAGAAAATAACTATTCCAGAAGTCTGAGTGAAACTTTTAGCTTCTTTTAAACATACCCACTTTTAATATCAACACTCTTAAAGAAAAGAGTGGCTGTGCAGAATGCGGCCGCGCGGGTAATTATGGGAGTCCCTAGGAACTCCCACGTAACACCTCTCCTGCGCGAGCTGCA
>JANHFJ010005950.1:46377-61746 GCA_032468195.1 Cerberus rynchops
TTTTTCTGAAGCAGTATTTAACAAACAAGATGGTCCCATCCAAGAACATCAAACTAACCACATTCTGTTTTGTGCAACATAATATTTATTCAAATGGCATATAAAACAATCTTGGCCTGATAAGACCCAGAACCTTCTTCTGTGAGAAGGTGTCCAAGACCTATCCAGCAAGATTCACCCACCCAGGCTTTCACCCAACAGCATTCAGAGATAACTGTTACACTGGACCAGATCAAATGCCCCAGTACAAGGATCTTTAATCGGAGAGTTAATATCTAAATCCAGTCACATTCACAAAATACATTACAGGTCTGCTACTACCTTCATGCACACCTGCTATGTACTGTAGTCTTCTGAGCATAGCAAACAGTGAAAAATCAAGGGGGGGGGGACTTAGTTTCTATCAAATTTTTAAATTCCTACCTCTTTGTGTGAACTCTGTTGGATAGTAAACCACTGACAATGTTTTTAAAAAACTCATTCTATACCTTGTTGATATAGAATGGCTGCCAAAAAAAAAAGCATTTCATCAACAGCCTCCAAAGCCATTTGCTTCATTTTTCTCTTTTATCTTAGTGTATAATTCTGAAGTAAAAGGGATTCCATATTGGTGGGTCCTTTCTTTTATAAATGAACTTTGATCTCATCCTACAGTTTACCTATTGTGTACAAATGTAAGGACTTACATTTTTAAAGATTGGTGAAGCCCAGGTCGTGAAATAAACTGGAATGTAAAATTATTACTTTTTTAATTGCCTGTTAGATCTGTCCATGCAAGGTGAAACCTGTGATGGATTGAAAAAGACTACCCCTTAAGGCAAAGGCCTCAAGTATCTGTCACCTCGGGTGATATAATAAATCGCTTGCAGGTGTTTCCTGGAGCAAGCAATGTTTTCTTTTCAGATGCTTCATCAGAAGGATTGCATTTTGGAATCTAATCCCTGTTACCAGTGATTTCAAAGGTGCAACAGGATGTGGCTGACGCAATTTTATAGTATGCCTTTGGCAGGCAGGTGTAGAGAAAAATGCAACAAGGGGGCAGGCAGGGCTTGGGAACTAAGAGGAGGTGTACTGAGTCTATCAATCACAGCAGGAACTATGAGTCACAGTTGTAACTATAGTGGAGAACTATATTTGCAAAGATACCTCAGTTCTCAGACAGCCTCTGCTGAGAGAAAGACAGAAATTTTGCAGAACTGTAAAGGGAGGGAAGAGCAGAGGTCAATGAGAGCTAAAAGAAAGGAGAGGAAAAAGATCTTCTAATGTTGGGGCCAGTGATTTCTAAAGAAGCAATAGGAGTATTGTGGCCTTCCAAAAATTTCTGAACTAGGCCTAGCAATCTTAGGCAATATGGCTAATGGTACTGATTGCTGTAATTCACTCACTTCTGGAAAACTAGGAGATGCCCAGATTTGCTCTGAGGCAAGGATGGTTGACCTAAGATCCCACATTCCCTCTTTTTGTGACAGGCTCAAGGAACCAAGAATGATATGAGAAGCTACCTCAGAGTGGCTTCTTTGTTGGTGCTTGCCTATAGACAGGAATCTTACCAGACTAAAGCACAAATATGCAAAACTATTAGAATATGTCCTATGAAAGACTAGAGTGGCCTGTGATCTTATCTTGCATACAAAAATTTCAAGCAGAACTATCTCTTTGTTCTGCCTGTTCTCATTCTACCACATTTTGTGGCCTTCAAAACTAACTAATTGTTAGTTAGTAATTGTTAAAAAAAATGCCATTTTAAGATGGGAAAACTGCAATAGATTTTAAAAGAAACATATGACCCAAAACACCCAAACCTTCCAAGAAATTCAACTCTGCCAACAAAAATGTCTCATACCCCAGTCTAAGAATCCAATAGCTCAAAAAGAGAAGGATCAATTCTCTTTCCCATGTGGTTCTTGTACAATTCTGCACCTGGTTGATTATTCTTGTTAGAGTATACGTATTTTTCCTGGCCTCCACTATGCCTCTTAAGAGAATATGCATATATATATATCGGTAACCAGAATTGTTTATGAACTTAGAATAGCTTTTTAGGATATTTAAGAAGAATATGCTGTTTGTAAGAAGATAGCAATAGTTCCTATTCATACCTTCTTCCGTAACGAATCTTCCACCAATCTTTCTTAACAACAGTGGTTTTTCCAGCGAGAGCTATTATTTGCATTTTCCCCATTATTTTTTTAAATGTATAACCAACATCACTCAGACCAGAATATGGCATTCTTCTGAACCAGTGCAATTAAGTCATTATGACTTTTGAAATCCAAATGATAATGCATAAACAAAAAAGAGATAGTGGTGAAAGGAAATTAAGAGAGACGTTCATGCTTTCTCAGCTCAAAATATGGAACCTATTAAAAAGTAGCATCTGGCCATGGTAGTAAAGTAATGGCAGGAATTTAACTTCATCATATATCTGTCTATGACAGGAGCCTTGAGTTAACCATAATTCCAAATGTATTAAAATTGAATCAAAATAAATGAATAAACAATCAGAAAAGAATAAAATTAAGACGTGATATATGCATGTACATGGAAAAATCTATTTGTGTATTTTATATTATTTCTTTCATATTATAGTAGGCAAAATTTTAATCTGGAGATCTCCCAAATAAGTCTTAGAAATTCTGTCCAGACTCATTTATACCCTATTTGTGTCTCAGGAGAACTCTGATAAATGGTTTCAACCAAATAGAAGCTAGTCACTGTAAAAATGTCCATTATTTCTGAAACTAGTAATAAATCAAAATCTAATGACCAGACATGCCGTAAGTTCCCCAAACAATGATTAAACAAACTTTAAAAAAACTGTGATATTTAACCTACCAACATTTTCCATGCTAGGGTGTCCTGGGAGAAGTCTTTAAGCACAGTTTTCAGAATCCAGATGTGTGCAGTGTAACAACCATCATGGGCCTGTAAAACTTCTTTTACTGTTCTACATTTGTGTGTACTTCTGCTATGATAGAATCTGTAAAGACTACTATCCTATACTCTTAGCACATGGGTGAGAGTCAGTGTCTTGAGAGCCAAATGTGACAAAAAGCTACTGTCAAAGCCACTCTGAATGTTTAGTTGTATATCCATTCTCTAGAAATCTACTGCTTGGGAAAGAGAAGGAAAAGAATGCCAGAAGCAACAACAGGAAGAACGATTGGGAGAATGCAGGACTTTGTTCTACCAACTTTGGACTTTGGTTGCATCTACTAATGAAATTCCACTAACAAGTCATTTTCAGGAGCCATTCTATTTTTAGATGTGAGCTCAAGAGCTTAGAGAACCATCTGACTGCTTTTTTGATGGCCAGTCACAATTATGACTTCAGCCCTTTCTATATTGACATGGCAATAAATCTTTTTGAATCCAATGAGAGTTATGTTTACATATAAAGTGTTCCTCTGAAAGCTGTCATTGTTTAAATTTGTAGAATCCATGTACTTAGATGGCACAGCACCAGAGATATGGGAAGAGAATTAGAGAACAAATATGCTTTTTTTTTTTTTTTAAGTTTCTTACAGAGCAATTGTCATGCATTGACATACCAGGATTCAAATAATATAGCAATGCAACAAAATACAAATGAAATATATATGGATCACAATTCTGTATGCACAGAAATAACACTAGTGATAAGCATGGGGCTTAATGCACTATCACTGCAACTATTCTTTACAAGTGGATGGGAGATCAAATGTGTTTTATTGCCCCTTGATTGAAAATGGTTAAGGCTACCAAGGGTGAGATAAAGGTGATTTGGTGGGTAGAGTTGACTGCTGTTGGCTGTTATTCACCCTGGGTATTCTGGAGACATGTTGAAATTGTTCTTCTGGATTTACAAATAACTTTTTAGAGACAATGGTGAATCTCTTAGATTCAGCCGCACTTTACTTTATCTACACATTTGTTGGCTTGCTAAAATATAGCTTCTCCATAACCAAGTTCCTCCCAGAGGGACCATTTAATGCAGAGAAGCATTTGCAGCCTGGCCTATCTCACAGAGGAGTCCTTCCCCTCCCCCCCCCCAATGTTAGAGAACTATAAATCTTCACTCGTGACATCATAATCTGTTGCTGTGGGAATGCTTGTGGTAGCACAAAGAGGATTACAGCCTTAACCTGGGGTAAACAGAAAGAAGAGATAGGCTCAGCAAGATAAAATACCATCATTGCTCAGGGCGTACAGATCATCCTCCCTACCTTTCTTTCACATCTTACAAAACTGGTATCAGATTCCTCTTTGCTTTGTCAGAGGATTCACAGAAGTTTGTTTTTAAGAGAGGGGAGAGAAGGAAAAAGAACAACAGGGAGAAATGAGATTTAAAGCCTGATTAAAATAAGATGCTTGTCTCTTTTGAAGGAATTGAATAGCAATAACCGTGATTGTTACTTGATAATGCTAACATTTGGATGGGCCCAAGCTTTTTGCAATCTGGTGTTTGAATCCCATTATAAATACTCCATTCCTGTCTTTAAGAAGCTTCTGCTAATCCAATGGTAGCAGCCTAACCAGAGTGTTGCTGTAGCATTACCAAAACATCATAAAACCACCCAAACTGGCTTTATATTTCATCAGTTGTGCCTCTGTAGTAGGGAAACCAACTTTGAAAAGGGTAGTCTATTCTGATATTTTGCCTGACAATCAATATTAAATCTAATAAATAAGCAAAAAGATCAGCAATGAAAGAAGCAAGGGATAAATAGGCAGGTTATATCTTTCATGAAAATGCAAGGCAACTACCATCCTAATGATCACCCATTTGAAGAGACAAAAATACTGTGGGCAAAAAATGTTTTACATGACCCATACCTGTAATGGTTAAAGACCCATCTTTTCAAGCAAGCTGGTCTGGCCTGATGCCCTGGGATGTTTTAAATTTTAAATTTTAAATTTTATTTAAATGAGTATTTTAAATTTTATAAAATATTAGATAATTTTAATTAAATTAATTTAATTACAGCATAGATTTAATTCTTTTAAACTGTTTTTAAATATTTATATTGTATTTTGTATCTTTTACTTGCTGTACACCGCCCCGAGTCCTACGGGAGATGGGGCGGTATAGAAATTTTGCTAAATAAATAAATAAAATGTAAATTCCCTACAGCATATTCTCCCATCCTTTTAAAAAAATCTTTGGAACAGGATGACTCACTAAATATATTAAATTCATATAATTTATAACGTTTTTATTCAGATAGATATAGAGGCATATCAAAATAAGGCAGGGATAGAGTATTGTTCTGCTTTTATAGGGTTTCAAGTCAAGGTCATTTCACATAAATAAATTCTCACACAACACATTTAAACTAGGAAATTCACAGCCAGCTGCTGTGGTAATAGCAGCCAATTTGAATGCTTTTGAAAAAAGTATTGGAGAATCAGGCTGCAATAGCTACTAATATTGATGCCTGTTTATTACTTCCTGAATGATCGGCAGCGTGCCATAAATGCTGATTGCTTCAGAAGCAACAATGGAAGGAACTGTTGACTTCTAATTCAAGCCTGTGAGCTTCTCACATTAATCCAGTTGGCTAAAATGTGATACCAAATGCTGGTGTAAGGCCTACAGAACTTCAGAATAAGAGAGTTGGAAGGGACCTTGGAGGTCTTCTCCCCTGCTCAAACAGGAGATCTATACCATTCTAGACAAGTAAATGTCCAGTGACAAAACCTGGATGCAGTATTCTAAATGTGGTTTTATGAAGGCTTTAGAAAATGGTATTAATCCTTCTATCTCTATCTCTGTTAATGCAAGCATAGGTTTGTATTGGCTTTTTGTGCTGCTGAACCATATTACTGGCTCATATTTAAATGATTGTCCACTAAGACGCCAAGATCTTTCTCACAGTTACTGCTATTGAACCAGGTTTCACCTAATTTGTATCTGTACAATTGATTTTTTTTTTCCTAATTGTAAAACCTTACTTTTCTCTACATCGAATTTCATTTTCTTAGACAAGTCCCGGTGTTCAAGTCTATCAAGATCCATCTGGATCTTCAGCCTATCTTCTGGGATGTTGGCTATTCCTGCCAGTTTAGTATAGTCTAAAATTTGATGAATTCCTTCATAAAAATCATTTATGAAATGTTGAAGGGTACTGGGCCTAAAATCGAACCTTGAGGTACCCCACTGCTTCCTTCCTTCCATGCAGATGTAGTTCCATTAAGGACTACAAATTGAGTGTGACTCGTCAGCCAGTTACAAATCCATCTAGTGGTGATGCTCTATTCCACTTTTTTTTTTTTTTAGCTCACCAAGAAATAGATTGTGATCTATTTTGTCAAATGCCTTACTGAAAACCAAGTATATTATGTCCATTGCATGTCACTGCTTCACTAATTTGGTCATTTTGCCAAAGAATGAAAAAAGATTTGTTTAGTAGATCTGCTTTTGACTTCTTGCCTCCAACAGAATTCTTCTTATGTAAATATATGTTCATATAGGAATATCCATCCATTACTCAGAGCATATTTCTGGTCTATTGTTTATATACATTAACATTCACAGAATCTGATGATTAAATTTAAAAAAAAAAACAAGGGTAGTTCATGATGTATCTATCTGCTTAAAAAAATTTTTCCCAGTAATATATTTCACATCTCTCTCTCACACACACAGAATTCACTATGTATCTCTAGTGAAATGAAAATGATAGTCAATAGCCTCTCAAATAAATTGTTAGGATGGTCAATGGAATGAATGAGATGAGCATTTTTGTTTTTATGGTCCACTGGATCAACCCTGACCCCTAGTGATTAATGGGAAGGTTTTTTGGTAACATTTTCAGAAGTCGCTTCAGAAGTGTCACCATCTTAAGAGAATGTCTAGTCTAAATCACCTAGCTGATCACATAGGCACAACAAGAACTCATGATATTCTAATTTCTAGACTAATACCTTCCATGACACTTTGCT
The DNA here is from genome assembly GCA_032468195.1 of Cerberus rynchops. NCBI lineage: Eukaryota > Metazoa > Chordata > Lepidosauria > Squamata > Homalopsidae > Cerberus > Cerberus rynchops. The sequence continues at coordinate 53,302 of JANHFJ010005950.1, forward strand.
TTGGTACAATTAAAAAACATCCACAATTGGTGCAGAATGTGATGAGAAAAGATTATGATTGCATCTAGATATGCCCATGTTGCACTTGTATTGGCTCTTATATTTCCTATAAAGCTCCCTCATGGCATATATGAAGGAATGCCTTTCTCCTATTGTCTCCATTCAACCTGTTAGATTTGGCAGGAAGGGCATGCTCTGGATCCCACCAATTAAAGAATGTCTATCTTGCATAACCCAGGAATTATGCTTTTTCTGTCATAGTGCTTGCCTCCTGGAATGCCACACCATCCAACATTAGATTAGCTTGGAGCCCTTCTGAAAGCTATTAAGACCTGACTATTTTCCTCATCACAGGGGTTGGGAAATTAGATGAGGCTAGGTAGGTTGGTTTCTGGTGTTCTTAATTGCCAGAATATATTATTTGTATCTGCTTTTGTTATTTTGCTTCCAAATAATTTTAAATGTTGTGGCCATCAAAATTGTATCTGCAAGATGGGAAGCCATGTAAATAGATTAAGTAAATACATATTTTCTCCAAATCCATATGTTTCATTGCAATATTAACTTTATTCTTAGTCAAGAATGTGCACATTCATATTATGTCCCAAACTACAACATCACCACAAACATTCCTCTTATATTTACCCATAAATATGTTAAATAATCAAAAATATCACATTTTCTTATCATACTTCTTGCTCAATGTTGAAGCTTTTACTAAGCATTCTATCAATGCTCAAACTTCATTTCCACCATATACTGCTGTTATTATATTTACCAAACAAAGAATAATTTTGCATTTGCGCACGTCAAACCCACTGACCTTATCATATTAATTCTATAAATCAACAAATTCACAATAATGTTTTCACTCAGATTTATGCATTTCTCAATGATATGCCGAAAGAACAATAAGCTGGTCTATACACTGCCTAGCATAAAGCTACATAACACTTCCCGTATTTATTATTGCCTCCTCATTTATCCTTCTAATCAGATTTCTGCCAAATCTTATAGCTTGAGCATTTACTCCTGCTACCTTTCTGTTTGTATAGAAGAACAATAATGGCATTCCTCCAATGTTCAGACAAAGATGCAGGTTTCATACACATGCTGCAAAACCAAGCCATAAGAATGCTATAATCATATTTAATAATACTCCAGTTACACCATCTACACACAACACAATAGAGGTAGTCATCACTGAATGATCCTAATTGGGACTACTGTAGAATTTCTACTGTGAAGTGAAATGGTCATTATGCAAAACATTTCACAAACACATAGCAATGGCAGTTAGGTTGCAGGATTAGGCAATGATATCACAATTTTTCTGTCCTGCCTTCCTTGTCTCTGCTTCAATTCCCCCCACCCATCTATATTTACACCCATTTCTGTTCTCTGTCACCGCCACTTATTGTACCACAAGCCCTAAGTGACTGTCAACATCTTCTTACTGCTGCTGCTGACAAAGTGTGTCAAGCTGAAGCAGTTGCTAGTCCTTTGTGAGACCTCACACCTAAATTTTCAAGCTGAAGCAGTTGCTAGTCCTTTGTGAGACCTCACATCTAAATTTTGATCATAGGACAGGGTGTGTGTATGTGTTGCAACGACCATAACTTTGAGGACTGTGTGTAATTACCATAGTCCAGCACCATCATAACGTCAGAGGATTGTCAAACAAATAATTGTTAAGTGAGGACTACCCGTATATTATTCATATTGGGAGCATGCTCTACTATTGTCTAATTTTGTCTACAACGAATGATTATAGGCAATGAACCGCGGAAAGATATTAGGTGATATTACTTGCTACAAGGCTACATGGGTTTGAACCTCAAGTGTCAGAAATAGATCAAAGAGCACTTCAAGTTCTTTGGAGAGCTTGACAAAGATGTTGCTCAGTCTCAATCAGGCTAAATAACTGTTTATTATTAACATTAATCAGGGTCACAGAAAGAAATAGCTATAATAAGTGTACACACATACTTTTGAGATTAAGAATTATCTGCTCAGGAATCAATCCCCCTTTAGGATCATCACCCCATCTGTGATTACCTGTAGACATGAGTATCATAGCTGCACGGTGTTACCTGACTGAGGAGGATATCAGCTACTTTTCAGAGAGAGAGACTATAAAATACATGATGGGAAAAGATTGTACACTCCAAAATACAAATTACATGGAATCAAGGAGAATGTCTAAATTATATCACATAATTTAATCCCTACTGCTGATACAATTAGCCTAAATGTCTAAATTATATCACATAACATAATTTCTACAGCTAAATTATAAAATTTTAACTGTAAAGCAAGGTGCCATTTTTGACCTGCCAAATCAAATCAAATCTAAAGAGTGGAATTTCTCCTATTTATGTCCAAAAAGAAATAATTCACTAAACATACAAAGTATTCCAATGCTATTTCAAGATTTAAAGTTGGATTGTTAAAGAAATTGTTCTACCTCAAAGAGTTAAAGATTCTATCATTCTCTTCAAGACCTTGTCCCAAAAGATTTACATCCTTATTTCAAACAATGTTTAGGTTGCTTCGAAGTTAACTGATATAAATTAGAAATACACATACATACACATGCATGCACACACAATTAAATACATAAATTTATATAAACATTATAATTAGTACTGAAAATAAGTATTTAAATATTTTCACACCTTTAATTTCATCATGGAATCTTGACATAACTTGTCACCTCGCGCTGCAGAGACTTCGTCTATCCCAATGAGTTTTGCTTTGTATCGAACACCGTCGCCTTTAAACCTCTTTATTAAAGTTGCTTCACTGCGATCCTGACCTGAAAAGAGAGATATAAGTTTGTAATGCACACAGCTGTATAAAAATATCAAAAGTTAAATACTTATAATCAAGTTTAAATTTATTATGCCAATATAATACTGTATCCACACAGCATCACTTCCATCTGTTATTGTTGTTTTGGCCACAGCAAATGAAAGGAAGGGAGCAGTAAAAAAATTAATAGAGTTAATTTTTCTCAATGAAACTATAAAAACCACTTACACTTTTAAACTAATTACTAGTTTCTGAATTAATACATATGGAAAAAGACATAATATCAAAGGATGTATCTTTCCTGTTTTTATTATATAAGAAATATTAATGATGCCAGAACTGTATTAGTTATTGGCCAAAAATCACATCTAAAATAAACTAGTCATAAGTTTATCAAATCAAGCAAAATATTTTTCTCTTTTAGACTAAATTATTATATATAACCCTAGTTATACAGTCTAGATGGGAAGTAAAATCTGTGATTTGACATTGTTAGATCTTTGTGGCACTTAAAATTACCAATATTGTTATTCAAATCATATACTGCTATTTCTTGGTTTTCAGCCAGGCTTCATCATTGATATGCTAAAGTATTTTGTTTTCAAGACACCGACTTTGTCTGAACTGCTCTTTAGTTGGGTCCTATACATGCAAGTTTTAAAAGCAGCAAGTGAATATATTTGTATAAAGTCCTTTTCATATTTATATCAGATCTGATGAAGCTTTCATATGAATATAAACTTGTTTTACTATTATAGTATCCTTTTCTGTTTTGGAAGAAAAGTAAGGAAGAACCTTATTAATGATTGAAATGGAAGAAAACTAGAAAAGCCAGGGTAACAGATAAGGCTGTGGAAGTCTAAAACATTCCAGAAGGCAGTGACACACCACTTTGTTGCTATTATCAACAATAACAACCCTGCATAGACATTAACACAGTCAACAGAAGCTGAGCTTTGTCAAAGTAGATGTTTATATTTTTACACAACGTTTTTGTTTCTTCTCAAGTAAGTTTCTTAGATATGAGGTGGAGGAAGGAATATACTTCAAATTATTTATGTAGCTACATGAGAATACCACATATTTTGAGTGAATACAAAATGTCAGATACAGAGCTAAAAAACAGAAATCACAAAATATGGGGATAGTGATGGAGAAAGGAAAGTTATTTCTATAGTTTACAACTGAGGTACCTTTCTAAAAGATGGTAACAGAAAACATTACGTTAGGGTCTAAACCATTACCTGTACCCCAACTACCGGTAGTTAGATCTCACAATACCAAAAGAAAATATTTTGAAATTAGACAACTCTGTTACAATGGAAATGTAGAAATTGACTTCTACATTGAGACTGGTTCCAAAACAGTTATGCCATGAGAGTGGAAAAAAAGAGCACAGGAATTTAAATTTGGTTTCACTTTAAATAGGGTTTACATTTCAGTTGCTGAAATTAGACAATTGGTTTTGTTTAGTGGTTAAGGCACAAGGCTACTTCTAGTGCCACAGTTCCCATCTTAGCCATGAAAACCAGTTGTTTTAGGCCAGAAACTCTATCCCAGTCCAACTCATCTCATCTCACAAGCCTGTTGTGGGGAAAATAGAAGAAGGTGTGTTAAGTATGTTTTCCATCTTTTTGTAAAAATAATAAAGGTGGGAGAATCTAAATAAATAAAGTAAATAAAGATTTAAAAATTATTTCATGATTTTTTTGGGTTTTTTTACAATAAATCTTCCTCAGAGTTTATGTGTCCTTATATGCCAATTGTGTTATTTCCAATTAAATCAGTTGAAACTATGTATTTACTCATTTTCTTATTTAAAAATAATGTGAGCAGAAGTTAGCCAAGTGAGCCCTGATGCCTTCATGATAACCCAGATATCCCAATGTGGGAGTTGTTTGTCACTCTTGTTATAGTTGATGAAGGAGAGTCCTCCTACTGTAGATTTTACCACAAGGATATGTCCTAGCTTTATTTTCTGAAGTGACTGAATAGAAGAGTTTTATTAAACAACATTTATCTATTTGTTGTTTAAACGAGCTAAATGGAATGCAGAAGACATATTTAGACGATCAATATTTCACAGAGCAGATGTGATCATTATATATTTTAACAGACATTAATTTTTAATAATCTTCAGTTCACATAACATGGTCATATCTAAAGCTATCTAATATCTCCAAGCTTAACTTTAATGAACATTAATCTCTCTTCAAAATGCAAGTATCTACTCACTGAGGTAGATTACTCTCTCATTCTATTCTGAATCCACACTCAATATTATTGAGAAACTCAACTAGCAATTGTAATAGTTTTCCACAGTTTTGAAATCCAGAAGTATTATCTTTTAAAGTTTCAATATTTCCTTTCTTATCCTCATTTATTTATTTTAGAAGGGGGGCTATACGTGGTATATCATCATTTTTTTTCTATTTTTATTGTGGGGAAAAATATGATAGCTTAAAATATTGGCAATTGTTTACAAGTTTAAAAGCAATTAAACAACACCAACAAGTTATCACCTACCTACCTTGGTCCTTGAAAGGACTGGGTTTACCTCTGAATTTATCAATTTATTTTGCCCACCTGCTCCTGAACAATATCATGTAAAAGACTAATGGCACATTGATTACTAGTCAGAAACTGTAAGTAATGTTTAAATTATGTGGGAGGGAAATGCTGAGGCAGATGTTACTAGTGAGAGATAAGAACAATAAAGGAACATTAGCAACACTACGCTCTGAGGAGAAAAAAAATCACATCTGGATGCAGAACAATGCTTTACTTAACCATAAGGCTATTATACGTGTAGTTTGTCTGTAAACATTCATGTTTCAATTTGTTTATGTGATAATAAATAAAATTTAATTGGTAAATCCTTGTTTTAACAATTTCCAGTTTTCCAATGCCATTATACAGTATATGCTATTCCCCAAATATATAATTTTATATGCTTCTTCAGTTTCACAGTAACTGCTCTTCATTTGTTAGTGGAACAAGACTATTTTGGAGAGAGAATAAAATATAATCCCATTTTACAGAAGCGATTAAAATGTTGGACTAAATCTAGAAAGACAAAGAATACTTTCAGCCACAGAAGCTCACAAGTTGAATTGAGGCCAGTCATTCTCTCTCTACCAAAATAACCTTAACAAAGTTGCTGAGAGGAAAATTGGAAGAAGTAACTACTATATATGCCAACTGCAGATTTTAAAAAGAGAAAAAAATATAATACTGATTAAATCCATTGATAAATAATTAACAAGAGTCCAATAATTTGCAAGTCTTTTCCAGTTGCAACCTCCTTATTGGCAAAAAGGAGAAATGAAACTAAATTGGCTTAAATTTTAGAGTATAAATAGAAACACATTTCTCTACATCTGTTTACAGGATATGATCTTCTGTGGCTGATCAGAAGTGATTTAAGAGCAACATCAAGCTCACTGTGTGATGATTGGAAATGTAGGTGACTGATATGGCAATGCCTGGAGATAATAGAAGAGAAGACAAAAAATTGGAGAAGATCACAAAGTATTAAGAACTGAAAAATGAAAATGAAATACTATGGCATAAACCAGCCATGGTGGTCCCAGTGGTTTTCAGCACCCTGGGTACCATACCAAAAATGTTGTATGGCATTTAGAAAATACATGTATTGACATTTGTCAATTACAAAAAGTCACACTGCATAGAGCCACACATATACTACCCCAATACATTATGATAGGCATTTGCTCATAATGGTATAGAATCTCCTACTTGTGTAGAGTTGACTAGAAAACTTCCAACTTCCCTTCCATGTCTGTTATTCTGTATTCTGTATCCTTGGTTCTTGTAAAGAACTCAATGTGTATGAAGGTCAATAGTAGCTAAAGAACTGGCAGCTGTGATTTCATATTATTGTGAATATAATAATAATATGTATGTAAGAGTGAAAATTCTGAAATGTTCAAGTATGTTTGCTACAAGTTTGTTCTAGTCCTCAAAAAATATTGGGAACCTATATTCAAACTCAGATTCTACTCACTTTTTCATGTCCAACTATACCTTCTTGATTGATGGCAAATTTCCTTGAATGTTTTTGAAAAAGCAAAAAATGTTTTAAATCCCAAGTGATTATCAGTTTGGGCTGTAAATGCACAGAATTAGATTTACAATTTAATTTACTGTCACACTTTTGTGGAATTCAGAAGTCCTGTTTCTGATGATACAGCTATTAATGAAACTATCAGAAATATGAAACAGAGTATTCACCAAACTTCATGTTGATGGCTGGCTAAAAAGTGCAACTATACATATAAAACATAAAAACATGTGAAATATGTGGTGGCTCAGTGGCTAAGATACTGAGCTTATTGATCAGAATTGTCGGCAGTTTGGCAGTTCGAATCCGTAGTGCCAAGTAACGGAGTGAGCGTCCATTACTTGCCCCAGCTTCTGCCAACCTAGCAATTCAAAAGCATATAAAAATGCAAATAGAAAAATAGGGACCACCTTGGTGGGAAGGTGTTCCATGCACCTTTGGCATTTAGTCATGCCGACCATATGATCACGGAATCATAATCAAACAGCGATGGCTCTTTCTTTCTTAGAAATGGAGATGAGCACCACCCCCTAGAGTAGGGAATGACTAGCACATATGTGCGAGGGAAACATTTAGCTTCATGAAACACTTCCTACTAGTAATAAATCATGTAGAGAACTACTGTTCTCCTTTAACATATGTATGTGTCATATGGAAACATTTCTTCTCTGAGACAAGAAGTGATGTAGCTTTCTATTGAATCACACATGGCTGTTTAATCTTTTACAGGCAACTACTGTAAAACAAAAGAACTCCACCCTTGAGTATTATTTCCATTTTTAATTGGCAAACTAAACTGTGGCAACCCTTTTTTCCCTGGGTATGTTTTTTAAGCCAAAGGGTTCATTTACTCATTGAATATAGCATGAAAATTACATTTATAGGGGGAAATTCTACATAAATTTCTTAAGAAGTAAGCATCACTTACTTCCTTGGGGTTTTCTTTTGAGGTATATATGCACAGGATTGCAGCCTGAGTAATGAAAATTAAATTAACATATGGATTAATAAACAATCCCAGTGCATAATGCTGATGAAATTTAGCACTCATAAGACATTTTACTGAAACTGGAATAATGTGAGACAATTTTCCATAATTCATTCTGATTGGGTAGAGCATGATACTCTGATTTTACTCTGTTTTTCTCTAATACCAGGAAGGAAGGAAGGAAGGATTTATAATGTATGTGAAATTATAGAACAGGGAGATTCTTTCACTTCACAGGATTTTGTAATCTGAGGAAGCTGGCCTGGCCTAGCAAATTATTTTATACAAACCAGTGAATTTTGAGGACTAATGCATAATCTAGGAAATGTTTAATGATCATTAGGGAAGTGTGCCGAATTTGGGTACCAAGGCACAGTGAGATAAAGTTATCACAATAAATTCAGATTCTGAGCTTCTACACATTCTCTCCAAAGGTTTCTTTCTTTTTCTTTTTTTCTTTTTGAGTGACAAGGATTGGTGTTGGCAAGGCATTGACTAGGTAATTCCCTGTGGCTAAAGAGGATTCATTTTTAAGGGTATGGGAGCAGGGGGTTACTTA
>JANHFJ010005950.1:162232-173405 GCA_032468195.1 Cerberus rynchops
CAAAAGAGCCACACCTGGCTCCCGAGCCATACATTCCCTACCCCTGATATAAGGGGTTCTCTCTGAGCTTGGTTGTTTTCTTGCAGATGTTTCATTATCTAAACTAGGTAGCATCATCAGTGCTAGCTCTGTAGATATTAATGGATACATCAGGGATGTCAAACTCACAGCCCGCTGGTCGAATGCATCATGCACTGGCCACTCCCACTCCCATTTTAGCAAAGGGGGGAAAGTCACGTTACACCATGTGAAAATAACATGACATTGCAACTTTGACATCCATTGCTCTACATATTAATCGACATCAGAAAAAAAATCTTTGAAAAAATGTAAATTCCAGTCTTAAGATGGGCGTTGTTTTTGGTTCTTTCAGATAACAGCATTTGGCTAATGAAGGAATTTATAATAGTGCTCCCATAACTAATATTTAAACTAAAATCATTTCCCAACAAATCATCATTCATATATTGCTTTATATGGACAGTAGCCATTTTATAATTAATCTGCTTTTATATTAAGGGATTTTGTTAGTGTTAAGGAATATGTCAGATAATACATGGAAAAACAGGGTTGGCCAAAATCTGAAAAGGAATGCAGTCTGAAAAGTTACAAAGTAAGCATCTCATTAATTTGCATTTAACTTTGTTTTCATTTGCACCTATCTCTTTCACTACCTCTGAAAAAGAAACAAACACATTTTACACATGAATTCTATTCTTTCCATCTATTTATTTTTCCAAGAGCTTCAACTATCTTTTGCTATCAGATTCTTTTTATACATATTTTCACTTATCTTTTAATAGTTGACATGGGTGGGTCTCAAAAAATTAAAAGGAGTAAGTTATTTCATACACACACACACACACACAAATACATACAATGCACAATCACAAAAAGATGCATTTGGTTTAAAGTGTTGCCAACAGAAGATTATATATGTGTGTACATATATAATCTTCTGTTGGCAACACTTTAAACCAAATGCATCTTTCATTAACATTGTGCAATCCAGGAAAAGATGCAACTGCTTTAAATTGTTGCTCGCAGATCCAACTTGACCTCCAAATGTTCTAATGCAATGGTGGCAAATCTTTGACATCACCAAGTGCCGGTCTTTGTGCTGGAAGGGTACGCCAAACCATCCCGTGAAACACGTGCAGCCTCACTGGCGCCGCATCCCGTTCTTGCTCACCGTCACACGCCAGGCAGCTGGTTCTGCATCCTGCTCTTGTGCACCATCGCACACCAGCCAGCTGGATTTCACTGCGTGGGAGAGCTGAAACCCAGAAGCACAGCAGTGCCTTAGAATGGCACTCATGCACACACAATGAACAGCTAGCCAGTGCGCATGCACATACTAGAAAGAGGACATTTGGTTCTCAGAACATGCATGCACACTGGGACGCTGTGCTTACGGGTTTTGGCACTGTTGTGTGGCGAAAGCCAGCTGGCTGGCACTCGACGGTGTGCAAGAATGGGATGCGGAGCCAGCTGGCTGGCACATGACAGTGCACAAAAAGGGAATGAAGAGCCAGTGGGTCTGTGCGTGGCATGTAGGATGATGTGGCATGCCAGAGAGCTCGCGGGACGATTTGGTGTGTCATTTCCAGCACACGTTTCATAGGTTTGCCAACATGGTTCTAATGCACAAGTGTCAAACTCAATTTCAATTTCAAATTTATCAGTCACATACACAGTCATACATGGTACGATATGCAGTGAAATGCTTACGCAACCGCGGGTAAGTTAAGGTAGGAAGGGAGGGTGGGGGTTAGAAAAATAGTTAAGGGTAGTTGGGAAGGTAGTTGGTCATGTTGCCATCACATGACATTTCACAACATTGTGGAGCTGAGGTGGGTGTGGCCTGCAGCATGACACATCTGGTCTATGGACTGCCAGTTTGTCACCCCTCTTCTAATGCATCCTTCTCTCTGAGTTTAGAGTGGTGTGTGGCCCTACTTTCTACCTCAGAAAGAGTCAATGATAGCGATGAATGTGCCATTTCAATTTGTATCCAACCATTAAAATCAGGATTGCATCTAAGGAGGACAGGCAACACATAAGAACATGATGTGCCTGTAGGGCCACCTAGGTTCTACTAAAATTCTGCTGTTATATACTAGCTATAACTGAATTAAATGTCCCTAATTTTCCTTTGGACAACAATTATACAATACAATGCTGTTTGTTAAGTTGTTACTTTAATAACTTTGGATTCTCAGTTGTAACTGTGGTTACTTTCATAAGTTGCAACTTTTCTATACATAGCAATGCCAAATCTTGTTTTCTGGAAATAAAAAAGTTGAATGAGGATAGCCAATCTGATGTTCTCTATTATAATTCATTGATTCGAATCACATATAATATATAATATATATTTTACACATATATATTTTATATTTTCCCATGAGATTTGGTATGAATAAATGAACATGCTGTAATTATACTGTGCAATTTTCTATATAAAAATTAAAATAAAATTGAACAGACTTGAAAAGTAATTTGAATTGCAATTTTTCATTGTACCCTTTCATTATGCAAGAGTTACCATAAGCAATCTGTTCCAATTTAATGCAAAATATTTTTAGTTCATAGCTTTACATTGAAGATAATTGAATGAGGGCATTTACATGCACATGAATATTTCTTCCCATAACAAGAGAAACAAGCATTACATTAACACAGTTCTGACATGAAAATCTATACATACATTGATTTTCAAATGTAATATTTTTAATTTAATAAAATTTGGTTTCTAATGAGTATATATGGAATTTTACTTATTTACTTGTTTATATAATTTGTATATCTGCTTATCTCACAAAAAAGTGATTCTGGGCAATGTACATACAGTACTTAATTTAAAAAAATCAAAAAATATATAAAACATTTATTATTAAAAAGTATAAGCCAATGGTTCTGATTTGCCTCCAGGTAAAATTCAAGGTACTGGTTATCAACTTTGAAGGCCTGCATTGGTATTTGCAGGACCTCCTGCCCCTGGTTACATCTACTTAACTCAGAAGATGGAAGGCAGGTATGTATTTTGCAGGTCCCACTTACTAAGGAAGTTCCCCTGATGGGACCTGAAAGAAGGGCCTTCTCTGAAGTAGATTCTTTCTTTTGGAACAACGTTCCCCTGGAAATAAGGTTTCTTCTACTTGCTATTTTTCTAGAAGGCCCTGAAGTTATGGCTCTTATAAGCAGACCTGGGGATCCTAGGTTGATTCAGAGGCAATCAAGTGACTTATCTGATCATGTTTGTTGTTGCCACAGGTGGATAGGGTTCTGGGGTTTTTACGTTGTTGATTTTTAATGTTGAATGCCACCTGGAGTCTCCATACATATGTGAGTTGGGTGGCTATATAAATGTATTAAATAAATACAAAAATAAAATCTCAACATATTCCTAAAACCAACTTTTCATGAATAGCATCTCATATCCAGTGACCTCTACCCATATACACAGAGTCTGACAGAGACACATAGACACAGGCACACACACACACAGAGGGAGAGGGAGTATAGCATCCCTTGAAGCTATAATAAATTCTTGAATGACCATTCCCACACTTCTATCCCTGGCCCCAGGATCTTGGTTGATGCCATATCCAACACCCAGCTGTGGATATCTCCAAAAGCTATGGATAACCTTCCCCAGCCAGGTCTTGTGATACATGTCAGTTGGCCCTCTCACCAATGATTAAATCACTAGTGAGGGAGGCCTTATTACAGACAGAGCCAACATTCAAAAGCAGCAACAAATAGCCAGGGTCTCTGAAGGTCTGTTGATAGGTGCCAGGCAGTGGTGGAATTCAATTTTTTTTACTACCGGTTCTGTGGGTGTGGCTTGGAGGGTGTGGCTAGGGTGGGCAGTTTCTGTAAGCAGGTCAATAAAGATTAGGCTAAAAACAACACCTGTCTTCCTTACAGGATTAACCCTGTAAAGTGAAAAAAAAAAAACACAAAAAGAGATTTCTTCTAACAACCAGTTCTCTGAATTGCTTAGAAAATTTACTACCAGGTATAGTGAGCCTGCTAGAACCTGCTGAATTTCACGTCTGCTGAGGTGAAATTCAGCAGAATTTCACCAGGGCTGAGGAGCTAGAAAATGAGACTTGTGTAAAACAGTGGTCACACATTTCCCAAGAATGACCCGCTCCCCATCTCCCACCATATTGCATTCTAAAAGGAACTTTGGAAAAGGCTATATTTGTTCCTCAAATATTTTTTCAACAAAAGTGATGTTTTATTTTATTCTTTTTTTTTATTCTTGATTTCTACCAGTTTCTTTTTTGCTTGATGATTACAGGTGTAGATGGGGTGATTTTGTGCCTTCTGAGATTCAGATAGCGCCCTCCCTAATGGCATTAAGGAAAACAGTGAAGATGGAATTATTTCATGGCGCTCTTAAAACTTACGTTGCTAGAATTTTGGATATCAAGAGAAGGTTGAATGATTTTACTTGTTTATTATATGGGTTTATGAAGATATTATAAACTGCTGGGAAACTCCATACAGTTGATGGTACATAAATATAATGGGTGCATAAATATTATGGGTACTTTGGTTACTTGAACTTTTGACATTTGGACATACGATCCTAAAATGATAAGATATTGTAAAATGTATTCTGCCAACACATTTTTGGAAACAACAACCAGATTGCACAAAAAAACAAATATAAGAATATTAGTAATGTTCTTACTGTACATCTATGAAAGACATCATTATTTCAAAGAAACAATTGTCTTTCTTTTACAATAAATTGGCTTCTGCTTCCGCTTATGTGAAATCCAATTTTCCATTTTCATATTTTGTATTTGTATATTTAGTCAAGAGTAGTGGGTTTTAAATGTGTCATTGACCCAAATAAATATTTAAATAGGTATTCTACCTTGGGCTCTGCTCTTGTCAGACTTTATAAGTTAACCATAGTGGGAAGCGGTCAGTAATTGGACGGGAGACCTCAAAGGAAAAGTAGAAGCAGAAGGTTCTTAATTATTCAGTAAGTAGAATACTATGTCAGCATAGGGCTTGTATTCCTGCTGGGAAAGTCTCATATGCAACATGTGATATTTTTCTCTATATGCTACTATTATTTAAACCTGGATTATTCCTTGTTCTTGGACATTAAAGGCTGCACCTCCCTACCCTTGTGTGTGTCTGTATTTTAGGCCATGCTAGAATACTGAAATAGATGTAAGAACCTGAATATGAAAGGTCAAAATCTCAGGCAAGAAAATAAATAAATTCAGGTTTTCTTAAGCCAGCTAGGAAATTAAGAAATTGTTGATGTTTTAAGTTACTGATACACTGAAGGAACTCAGAAAGTTTGCAGTAAGGACTGTAAAAGTGTATGATGGGAAATCTGACAATTTTCTATCATAATAAGCTTTCCATGTCATAACTGTACAAAAAAACTACTAGTATATGAACATACAACTCTAGAAGATCTATCTATCTATCTATCTATCTATCTATCTATCTATCTATCTATCTATCTATCTATCTATCTATCTATCCATCCATCCATCCATCCATCCATCCATCCAGACATCCAGACATCTTACATGCTAGGATTAAAGCAATCATAGATAAAACCATAAAATACAAAAGAGTAATAATACATAGTCACACTGACTTTTTGACAGGTTCACAATATCATTACAAATGATAACATATTTAAATTGTCTTCAAAGTCTTCTGGAAGTGATCATATTCTCAGTCATTTACACATGATATATTGTCCCTAAGCAGTTTCCAGGATCCTTGAAGTCACTGAACAAGAACTGAAAACTTAATCACTGCTTAATCAGCCTGGATTTTTCTATGAAATATTTAACATTGAATGAGTATTAACATAGGAGCATGAATTCTGATCTTATCAAATCTGTGATCAAATTGTGTATATACTTTACCAGCTAATCCTGAAACAGATAAAGTAAATACCTGGGATCTTGCCCAAATTTGTCAATCAGCGTTTGAAGTAGTTTGCCCTTGCTTTCATTAATCTTCCTCAGCAAACATTCATCATGCAAAGTTCAGATAATCAGCCATCTGCTACTGTTGATCTCAACCGGGTTTTCAGAGTTCTGGTTGTTCTGAGTGACCTTCCTTTGTATAGGTTGCTACTGGTGATGTCAATGAGATCAGAACTGCTGGTTGGGCTGAAGGAAATAGATAAGTGTGTTGCAGCAAATTCAAAAGTCAAGTTTTCTAGCTTTATAACTCTAACTTTATAACTCTTTTATGTTATTTGGCCCTATTTCAATCCAGGTGTATACTTGAGCTTCCAAATTTTCAACTGCATAATTTCATTAATATTTTTTTCAATCCTTGTTCTGAATTTATCTCCAGGATTTTCTATTTATATTGGGCGAACTGAGAAAAAAAAAAGGTTTCTTTGCTTTCTGGAAAAACCTGGTGTTCCACTGATCATATTATTCAGTTCAAATGGGCTATATGGATTGAATGATAGAAGTATTCTCCCACCATTGAGTTACATAATTTGATCAATATTTCGGTAAACTGTATCAGCCAGAAATGTAAAAAACTGTCCACCTTGACTGCTGCTGTTGAATTTCTGTAGTAGCTCATATGAAATGGTCTTCTCTGTTTCTCCTTGTATCCCTGAGAGACTTGGTAAGTTTTGTCAAAGTTTGTACACTTGTGTGAAATTAAACTGAATGGCTTACAGACTGACTGACTTCCACTTTGACAAATAGGTTGAAATTATAAGTTGATATGCTAAAGACATATCCTGTGCTTTGTAATGTGCTTTCCCTAAAGTTGCAGCAATCACTACTCAATTGATCAAAAATATTTGCAAAGATGGTGGAAAAATTATGTTGTTCTTGTAATTTTGCAGTTTAGTCATTGAACACTTCGAATAAACTATTTTGTTTTCACTCTCACTGAAAAAGAAATGATGCCTTTGTCTGTGCCAACTGAATGGCTTATCTCAGATGCAGCACTGAAATAATTCCCCACCAGATCAAGTCTATGTTTGCATAGAAAACAGAAGCAGTTTTGGGATATCTATTTAGTGTTACAGCTGTGCATAATTTCTTTTCTTGACATAGGACAACACCCACTGTATATTTGGCCAAATAACCCCTAGATTTAGGCAAGAATTTGCGCTATTATACCTAATTAAGTGAGCAATGGTGATAACATTCAATTCATTGAGTTTAGACAAACCAAGGAACTCCTTTCAAATCATCCTTTTAGTACCAGAAGTATATAAAATGTACTCCTAATAAAATTGCTCATTTCCAGGTATGTCAGCAGTTTCATCAGCAATAATTGAAAATCTACTTGACATATTGGCTGCAGAAACTATATCTTCTCTTAATGGCATCTTCACACAGATAATCTGTTCATGTTCCACTTGGACCATGTATAACAAGCATGACTTGGAGAAGTTTCTATTGTTTTCATAGCATCTTATTTGCTGCTTCAATGTATGAGACAAAGAGAATTTTTACATTTCCAGTTGTGCTGCTTTTCCCCGGAAAGGCAATATCAGGACTGCCACAAAGTACAATATCAAAGGTAATTTTGTAAGATTATTCACAACCTGATATTTCATAACACTGACTATTTGATATACAATGCTTGTGCTGGGTCTGCTTCTCATGGTTAAGTTCATTATATTTACTTATGCATATCTCTGCCAATATTTAGTTGAAATATGATTCTGTGCACTTTCATGGAAATATTTTGATATCCTGCTTTGTGAACGAGCAAAGAAGAAGACTCCTTGTTTTCTTTCAATAAACAGACTGTGGGTAAAGTATGCAATACTTAGAAATTGTTCCTCTTTAGTACATGAAATAATTCAGTAATTACAAATTACAGTTCCATCATCAGGAAGGTGGACTAAGTCCTTTAAGCACATTCTATGGGTAAATAGGAATACAGATAGTCCTTGATTTACAGCAGTTTGTTTAGTGACTGTTTAAAGTTACAACATCATGGAAAAGGAACCACATGAGACAAACCACATAAGTTTTTCTCACTTATGATCACTGCAGCATCCCTATGATCACGTGATCAAAATCCAGACACTTGGCAACTGACT
Organism: Cerberus rynchops; assembly: GCA_032468195.1. Lineage (NCBI taxonomy): Eukaryota > Metazoa > Chordata > Lepidosauria > Squamata > Homalopsidae > Cerberus > Cerberus rynchops. Next base: position 170,319 of record JANHFJ010005950.1, read on the forward strand.
CATATTTATGACGGTCACAGGATCCTGGAATCATTTGATTACCTTTTGTCACCTTCTGACAAGCAAATAATTCACTTAACAATCATGTTGCTAACTTAACAACTGCAGCAATTTACTTAACTAACAATTTAACACTTAACAACTGTTGCTTGTAAAATGGAGCAAAACTCACTTCAAAAATGTCCCATTTAACAACAGAAATGTTGGGCTCAAATCAGTTGAGGGCTACCAGGAATGAAATGCAGCTGGATCGCACCTCATCACCCGAACCCGGTAGCGACGATGTGAAATTGGCCCCTTCCACCCTCCCTTGCCCTTTTCTTTCCTTATAGGAGCTTTGGGGTTTTTTTCTTATCTTAATCAGCTGTTTGGCACGTCTCCAGAGCCTTCCTAATGATCTCGGCTGTCTCTGGTGCCTATAAATGAGCTTTAAAGAGCCACGCTGCAGCATGATTGGTACGCCAACTGGTTTGCTACCCCTGGGACTACATATAGATAGGGAAGCAGCAACGTACTGAAGAGATTTGCTCCAATATCACCATTCATACAACTTAAAAGCAACAACAGTCATAGTACCGTGATATTTCTATGCATTCATCAGCTTCACCTCTAGAGCTGCACTGTTACATATGCAAACATGCTCCTTTCCCATGTGCAGAATATAGCAACTGTCACTTCACTTCTCTGGTCATTAAAATTGCAGAACTTTCACTAGAGTACTACTCAAAGCTGAACCCAATATACATAATATTGGATCAAAGCCAGCAGCTTTTGCTCAAACACAGAATTATACAGTTCTGCTACTGCTTACCAGAGTGTTCTAAAGGAGTTTTTTATCTCAACTTTGTAGGATAATTATGTCCAGCTATAATCTGATGAGTTGATAAAACTTAAAATATTAATTACGTTATCTATTTTGATTGTATATGGGACAATCTACACTGGCTGTAAGAACTCCCTACTCTTTTTTAATCTCAAATGTGGACAGAATGGATTTAAATTCCCAGGTTTCACTTTTCTGGTTCCTTGATCAGTGACTTTCCAGAAACTTCATCTACTGCAATATTTTATTAATATTGTCTTATTGCTGAGATTTTACAGAGTACAAAACTCTTTCAAATCCAGACATGATTGAAGCATGCATAACTCTAATAGTTATTATCACATACAACATTGCACACAAAATGTAAATTGTTAGGAAGATACACACTGTTTCTCTTCTCATGTTCTTAGCCTTTTCTATATCTTTTCTCTCGCATCCCACATTTCATTCTTTTTAAAAATAAACTGCATGCATTTGTAATATTTCTCTAGGTTCTCTTTTGGTTCTATAGTTGTGTTTCCTATTGTAAACCAGAAATACCAAGTTGTCCTCAAAATATTGTTAATAAAAGTATGATCAATGTGCGTATACATACAAATTTGAATAATCACCATCCAGCTATTGTGACTTCTTTATGAACCTGTTTGCCCTTTGAGGGACTACTTTCAGAAAAACATTGTAAAACTATGCTGATGATTACTTTAAGCAAGTTATGCTAAGTTGCGTGAGCTTCTAAGATTTCTTTGATTTTGTTTTAAGGATTTCTTTTTAAATTAACTGCGAACTACGACCTAGAAAAAGTGGGGTAGAAAATTGTTCTTAGAAACTGCTATTTTCATTGGAATGGAAGCTTTCATTAGTGATAACTGAAAAGTTTCACCCAGGGTAAATAATAAATTGGAAACATACACCAGTTTTTTAAGCAGAAATTCAGCAAAGGAAAAGATTCTGAGAGTTTTTCTCAGCTCTGATTCACACATTTCTCTTCAGCAATGCAGAAGAAATTAAGGTGATATACCGTACTTACCCAGTGCCTTATAAAATTCTGCCTTTTGTTTTAGTATTTGGCCTTCACAGGAAAAAAATAGTGACATTAAGAGGAAGCATTAGGCAAAGACAAAGCATCAACAACCCAGAAATGGAACTCCTTTATGCCAAATTTTTAAAAATGTTTTAAAAAGAATGAGTGAATTTTATGAGATATTCACATATTCTAAGTTTTCTACTATTTTCATTTGTTCACATTAATTAGTTTCTTTGTTTAAAATGTGTTTAAATTTAAAAATGTCCTATAATCTGAAAGGGTGGCCATTCCCCCATTGTCATAAAACATGCTGAAAAGGCAAGAAAAAATTGCCATAGCCCATTTTAAATCTGCATGTGATGCCTATAATCTAAACAGCTTTATTTTATTTATATTTTCCAAACCTTATCTGGGGATTTTCAAAAGGGAAAAAATAAAGCACAATTTGATAGAGTTGCCAGAAGCCCTCTTTGCCACCCCACCCCCCAGGATTATCATGTTTGCAGTCACAAATATTTCCTAGGCATCTCCCACAATATCCAGCAGGCTGACCTTATACAAAAACAATTCAAAACATCTAATGAATAGCACCTTGATATGGGTAAAGCAAAGCAGCAGCCTCTAATAGCCATATTTATTTTCAGCAGTGTCTTTGGTACCATAAAAATCCAATGAGCAGTTAAAAGAACATTTGAGGGCACTACTTTGACTTTTGATGGTTATTTCTTGACTTTCCAGGTTCACTGAGGCTGCTATGTTGTGAATTGTCAAGTCTCCCAGGGCAGCTACTATGCAGAGGTTCTATCAATTGCTCTCCAAATTCTAAATGTGTTCAGAATGATTGCCTATCCCACTTTGTATCTTTAAAATGTATACACAAATGGGTGGATACTTTTTTAAAAATTATTTTGGACATTATCTAAATAATCAAAGTACCAAATAGTTTGCAGTTGTTGTGTTACAGGGTGAACTATGTCCAGATGAAACATTTAGATCTGATGGGGTCATCTGTCCTTTAGACCAGGGATCCCCAACATTTTGGACCTCAGGGACCACTAAATTCATAATTTTAAATCCCATAGACCACTAATATGATCTGCCTAATGACCAGCTGGGTGGGTGTGACTAGGTGGTCATGTGACTTAATGTCACTCATGCTGAGGGGCATCTCACTGGCCTCTACTTGTCCCTCTCCTCCCAGTTCCTCCCTGGCTGGGCTTCTTAGGGCTCCAACAGAAAG